>JAGFZM010001232.1:576069-585653 GCA_017657215.1 Limnothrissa miodon
TGTGTGTGTTTGTTTGTGTGCCTGAACAAGGAGCAATGCAAGGTAAAGCAATGTGCCTAGAAGGGCGAAAGGCAGAAATAAGCAGGACAGAAGCTGACCCTGCAAGATCTCAGCTAAATAATAGAGCTGCTACATGCTACCCACCACCTGCTCCCCGCTAACCGCTACAAGCTAACTGTTACCCGCTACCAGCTAACCGCTACCTGTTACCCTCTATCTACTCTCTAACCCTATCTGCTACCCGCTACCTGATTCCTGTTACCTGCTAACTGCTACCTGATCCCTGCTACTTGTTACCCGGTACCTAGCCACTACTTGCTGCTAACTGCTTTCTGCTAACCAATACTAGCTATCTGCTATCCAATTCCCGCTACCTGTTTGATGTTACTGTGCAAACGTCATACATAAAAGACATTTTCCATCTGAGTGTGTGAGCTGGCTCGTCTTGTTACTAAGTTACCTAGTTACTTGTCATGGGCACTTCCGTGTTCGTTCCTATTGTAAACACTGTAACGTTACTTTTAAATCGGCCTAAAATATAATATTATTATTGTTATCGATGTAGTTACATGTTTGAGGTTGACTCCTATGTTCCTCCTCCTGTGTTACACTTTTGCTAACAGACTGTTTGGAAGGTAACGCGTTAAACCGATTTGAACTTGCAGCGTTCTGAGCGGCGCGTTAAAAAGCTCACTGCGCAGGCGTTTTTTTTTCGTCAAAAGCGCTTAACGCTTTGTACATGGGTGCTCATAGCAATTGTATTAAAATAGGCGCTGTCAGCTCAAAAAACGCATTTGGTGGACACAGGCCGTCATGAGCAGAACAGACAATCAGGGAATCTTTTTGAATGTATGGAATGCAGAAATGCATGCCTGAAGATGTGCTTGTGTGCTTTTCTTTCTTCCTTTCTTTTTTTACCTCTGACTTTTTGTAGTGCTTGTCTGGATAAGGATCAGTCAGAATGTCCACAAAGAACACACTGTCTTTTGGGGTAGGGTTGTCTCCGAATACCTGAGAGATCACAGGAAGGAAAACAAATTACACACACACACACACACACACACACGTCAGTGTCCTTCTTAGCGGTGCTGTTGGTCCATGCTGTCTCTGCCTCCCAAACAGCACCACAGGTGCACTGTTGCTTGCTGAAGCACCAGTGGGCCTCTGATGAGTACCGGGGAGGCAAACAAGCCTTCATGGCACACAGGACTCCCACAAATCCGTGCACAGCAAGGTGGAACAACCTGCCGAGGCGGCAGGCCGGTCTTCAATGGCCCCCGGGGTTGGCCCCCCCGTCCCTTAAATGAGAGAGGACATCCAGCATGTTATTTCTTATCATTAGGCCATAACCGTCTGGCTTTCACAAGGCCAAAGTGCTTTGGTGTGTTTAATGGCCGCTGCGCCCGCGGTGGAGCGCCGGTCGCTAGTCCCACATAGCTCGCCCTGCTGCGCTGACACTTTCATGTGCGTTATCTGTTATCCTCGCTCCGCCGTACATCTCCCCTGCATTACACGCTGCTAAGTGTGTGTGTGTGTGTGTGTGTGTTTCTCTCTCGCTTTGCTTGTTGCGGTTTAAGTGTTGGTAGTGCGATGGAAACAGTGACAGAAACCAAACTCCCCCCGGTTCCTCTCATCTCCCAAGCACGCTGCTCCAAGCTGCTTCAGCGTGTTGGGGCTTGTGTTTTTTTTTCCTCGCCGCGCCTTTCTTCCCCAAAACATTCAATTACTTGGGGACGGCAGGAGCAGTAAACGGCACCAGGCTTGAGCAGGTTCCCTGGGCGCGGTGGCATGACTGCCTTTGCTCCTGGATGTCTCAACTTTCAACAAATGAAATAAAGATAAGATTCCACAGAAGCCTACGGAGGCGGCAAGGTCAATGAAGGTCATTGTGATGTTGATGAATAGGTGCTAATGTCCTATTGTGCTGAAAGCAACACCGGTAAGAGGATTAGGCTCTCTTTAGAGTAGACATCGGATTGTGTTTGTGTTTGTGTCTTTGTGCGGCACTCACATTATCACTCTCCCCGTTGTCGTTCTGGAACTTTGTCTCAATCCTTATTTGGAACTTTGGAAGGAAGGAACACTAAAAAAAAAGAGAGCGAGAAAGTAGTAAAAAGGTAGACAGAGAGAGAGGGGGAGGTGAATAGATGGATCAGTGGCAAAAGGATGAAAAACAATGGCAGCAAAATAATAGGGATAAAAGGATAAAGGATAAAACAGAATGTAAATCCAACGAAGAAGTGATGCTGATCAAACAAAGAGTGAAATGAAATGACATTAACAGAGTTGAGAAGTTGCGGGGTGAGGAGAAGAGAGGAAAGAATAAGAATGGAGAAGAAAAGAGGATGGCAGGAGAGAGGAGAGAAAAGGAGAAGAGTGAAAAAGAAAAGAGAGAAGAGAGGGCAGAGGAGAGGATGGGAGAAGAGGAGAGGAGAGGAGTGCTCTATCCTGAGGAGAAGCAAATAAAAGGCATATATTACACTGCATCCATCTCAGGGATAATATATGAGAATACTTACTGAGTACTCTGCAGCAGTGTGGGGTTTAGCATAAGAAAAGCGAGGGAGGTAGAGGGGAGAGAGAGAGAGAGAGAGAAGGGCTGGTTAGATCAATGATGTCACTGGTGCATTATACCTCCACACCTATGATGCCTTCAGGACACACACACACACACACACACACACACACACAGGCCCACACAGACACACTGAGGTCACGTGCCAGTACAAATACAGTCAAACGGCAGCATTCCTGAAGTGCAGTGTATTGACAGTGGGCAAAGTAAATGGGACATGTGTTTCATTAGCGGTGCATTACTGGTGACAGATGAGTCTCCGTGTGCCGATGTGCTTCTGAGCAGCTTGAGCCTACATAACTCATTGAGTGTGTGTGTGTAACAGAGAGAGAGTGTGTGTGAGTGTATGTGTGTGTGTAAGAGTGGAAATGTGTGTAACAGAGGGAGTGTGTGTAGGAGAGGGAATGTTTGTGTGTGTAAGAGAGAGAGAGCATCCATGGCTGTGCAGTGCATACGAATAGGACTGCTTGCTTGACTGACTGACCAGTGATGGTGAAGGGGTAGAAGTTCCAGGCAGTCTCGGTCACATGGAACATCCGCGGAATGAACCTCTTCATCCAGTCTGGCAGCTTACTGGACAGGGGGGCGGGGGGTGCAGGTTAGAAATGCTTTTAGAAATTTTTTATTTCATCATATTTATTTCTCGTATCATGTTTCCATTAATTTGTGTGACTAGTACAAGAGAAGAATTGACAATAAAACTGACTTTTACATCATTTATACTAGGGCTGTACAATTAATCGAAAAGTAATTGTAATCGACATTCAGAACCTATAATCGATGAAATTTTCCCAGGTCAATTATTTCAATTACTTTTCCTTTTAAAAACACTACTTCATGTGGAGTCACGTGATCCCGCTCCGTTTCGTTATTCTGTAGAGCAGCTTGTACCAAAGACAAAACTTGTCAGTGAGCTATGAGGGCAAAAAAATTAAATAATAATCGTTTTTGTTTGCCTTTATCTGTCTTAATCTGTTTTTAGGAGAATTCACTGTTCTGTTCAATGAGTAACCATGTAAAATAATTGTGATTGCAATCATGACCAAAATAATCGTGATTATGTTTTTTTCCATAATCGAGCAGCCCTAATTTATACCAAGGTGCTATGTGATGTTTTTAGGTGAACAAGCTGAGAATGCAGCTCAGTTAGATATCTACTGAACTATCCTATTGACGGTAAACATATCAGTGGTTGCTCAGCAGTGCAAACAAAACCACAAAAGGAATCAAAATAATAAACCAGTATAACATGGAAAATTCCAAAACACTAAAGGCAATGACACAGGGGCAAATTCTTTGAGCAATGTTGCTGGGCAACCACGTTACTATCTCTATGTGTTTTGACCGGTTGATCCTAATTTGAATTTGCTAACGCGTAAAGTAGCCTTTGTGAACAGTGAGCTCAGTAGCAGCAGAAGCCGTAGCCTCTGTATCATGTACTCAAAGGGTGTGTATGCAGGTGACCTTATGGGGGGAGGGGAGTTAAAACCGGTGACAAGGGAAGAGATGGGGGAGAAGATAACTCATTCTGTTGTGTGGGGAATGGGGCTGGACACCTCCGTACTGTAGGTGTGTCCACATGCCCTTTGCATCAGAGGACGCAGGCAAGAGAACACACGATAACAAACTAGGCCTCGCAAGATATGACAAGGCAGCAGTTAGGCTGTTTATTCTTCCTGACGGAGCTGTCAGTGGGGGGCATGATGGAGGGATGCAGAGATAGATAGAGAGAAAGATGAATGGATAGAATGATGGTGAATAAACAGAAGGGGAAAGAATATGCTTAGATAAATGACGAGGAAGGTGTGCGTAAAGATAGCGACCACACACACACACACACACACCTCATTCCTGGGCTACGTCTAATCCCGGCAAGGCTTAAATATCTTTCCGAGGTGGCAAATGCTCCATACCTTTAGGCCATGGAGAGACTAGCATTAGTCAGGCCCTGTAATTGAGCCAGTCAAGGTCATTAACGGATCCCCGGGACCCCTGGTGTCTCTGGTATACAGGATGGAGGGGGGGGGGGGGGGGGGGGGGAAAATATCTACCAAGGAATGAGGGATGAGGAGGTATGAGGAAGGTAGAGAGAGAGAGGAGCGAGGAGGTCTTGAATTGAAAGTGTAGAGACGTGTGGCCCAGTCAGGGATGTCAGGGGGGCTCTACTGTACGTGGTGCACAGCACAGCAAACGATTGAAGCTGCAACACTACAGCTAGCGTGCTGCAAATGAAGGACTTTGGAGGACATGCCGTAGCTGCAGGCAGCATCAACTATGAAATACTAGACAAGACACGCAACACAACAACAGCAGCAACAACAAACAAACACTCCAAGGGATTGAGAAGAGAAGTGAATTCACTGGAATGAGGGTGGAGGCAGCAGGCAACAATGGCAATGCAATGGCAAGGCAAGGCATGGCAAGGCAAAATGTATTTATGTAACGCATTTCATACACAAGGCAGCTCAATGTGCTTTTACAAAGAAAAAGAAAAGAGAAATAGTAAAATAGTAATAAACTAAAGCTCAAAGTATTAGCTTAAATTGAAATTCCAGCAGAGCAGCAGACAGATCTCAGCGTAGCTGGAATAATGAGGTACAGGCAATGAGCCGACCCTGGGAAAGGGCAGCCGGTGTCCACACACAGGAAGGTCAGGGGATGACAAGCGTAAGCCATGGAAAGGACATGTTTACAGGCTGGCCATTGTACTTGTGTCAGCGGCGGGATCGCTGGCGGTGGGGCGGGCTCACCTGGTCAGGTAGATGCGCTTCTCGGTCACCTGGCCGGCGCCGTACTGGGGGTGCGTGTCGGGTTCGTTCCGGAGCACCTCGACCCCTTCCCCTCCCCCACTCTGCTCACTGCTATGTTTGGTTATCATGTAAAGCTGACCGATCTTATACTGAAGGAGAGAGAGCGCACACAAGAAAGAGAGAGGGGGGGGGGGGGGGGGGAAGATAAAAAGGTAGTGGGCGGGTGAGAGCCAGCGTGAGAAAGTCAGAAGTTAACTACGAGAGATTGCAAGCAGCAAAGAAGGTCAAACTTATTAACCTTCAACCTCTTGCCAGGCAGAATGTTCTCTTTGGTGAGTTTTATTTTTGTTTGTTATAATCCATGTGTTTAGCCGCATATTATTATAATTTTGGGGTTATGCTCATTAAGACAGCCTTCTTCTTATAAGGGATTACGACCACAAACTTTCTTCGTTCGTACTGAGATTAAGAAAACAATCTGTTTGCTCATATATTGCTAATTTCTTCAGTGGAACCACAAGTGTATTTCCTTTTTGGGCCTGTTTCACACAAATTGAAGAGTTTGGAAGCAAAACCAATGGTTATTATTAAAGTTGTGTAGTTTGTTTCATTTTTGGATCAACAGGAATTTTTTTGAGGTTGCAAAAGTACTGTAATCATAAAGACAGAAAGATGCTCACAATGGAAAAAGTCATTTGTTGGATGATAAAAAATGTTATATATAAGCAAAAATAATAAGCATAAAATAAACAAATAATATTTATCCTATTTTACATAATAGTGTAATCTTAATGACTTGGTACTGTATGGCTGATAGCTTTGTTACTGGATTTAAAAAAAAAACTAGTACTAGTTGAATTCCACTTCCACTTTCAATTCCAAAGCCAGTGTTTGTGCCGGGGAATTCTGATTAGGACTGAACCTGTTTAACTAGTTTTTTTGTAAAGATAATTAGCAAATGCACACGCATGCACACTACACAAACATACACTCACACACAAACATACACATACACACTACACACACACAAAAGCATTGTCGCAATGGTAATTGTAAGAACCCAGCAGTTGCACTATTCCGGTTAATAATTCTGTGTCCCAGCTGCTTATTAGTTACACTATAGTGGTGGCTTATTGGTGCAATCAAAGGTGCTTGTCTGACAGCAACGCTGAAAACTATTTACAGTGAGCTGTGATCAACCCGTGAAATGGTCCTATTCTCCCTCAACATCACACCAGGGAAAGTCTCTTGGCTGTCTTTCTCTTGCCTCCTGTCTTTCAAACCGCGTGCTTGCGAGCCGTCCTTGCAAACACACGCTGTCTGTTGATGTGCAAATAGTTGTGCGCGTGTGGACTTATGCTGTAGTCCACGGGTGAGCACCTTCACCTGCTTGACATCGGCAGAGGAGCAGCCAGCCACTTCAGCTGCGCTCAAGCTGCCTGCTTTTCACATCGTATTTACACTTCGGGTCTGTCAACAGAGTACGGCAAATAGGACCACACACAAAAGCCAAAACAACTTGGTTCCCAGTCCTGTGTTCACTTACCTCCTCTACTGTCAGTGGCATGCACACTCTGTACTCCTTGGTCAGCATTGTGAGTCAAGTGGTAGATGGTTATCTGGTGGGACTGACTGCCGTCCTGCTGAGCTTGCCTCACTACCTGGTTTGCTGTCACTCTCTCCTATTCTGTCTGCATGCTGAACTAAGACCTGTCTTAATACAGTCTCAGACAGACTACACAGAGTTTGTCCTCTCCTTTCTTTGTTTTTCCTCTCCCTCGTTTTGCCGTCACGTTCTCTTTCTCTTTTTTTATTTTCTTTCTCTTTCCTGCTGGTGTCTGTTGCCCTTTGGGTCTTGTGCTGCTCCCTCGGTCAATGTATTTCCACAGAACTATTTTTATGTTCTCTCTCTCTTTGAGTCTTTTCTCGGGTGTCTCTCATTAATCTCCTCACTCCTTCAGTCAACACTGTGCTCTGTCCTTCGCTTTCATTGCCTGCTCTTATTTGCCTTTGTCTTTATCATGCAACTGTCGCCACAGTATCTGCCTGTCTTCCCCTCTGTTCTTCCTCAGTTTCATTCTACCCCACTCTTTGACTGTTTTCATGTGGAAACATGCTGGATTGGACACGCCCCTTTCTCGTCTGAGGTTTACCACTTGCCTTCAGGTCTTGGTGAATTCCTTCTCTGTGTGTTTCTCTCTCTCTCTTTCCCTCTTCTGCCCTCCCTCCCTCTCTCCCTCCTCCTGTCGGCCCACTTCTCCTCCTCTGCACTGCCTCACCTGGGCGCTTACTTACACACACACACACATACACTCGCACACATACACACTTCCATGCTCTCACTCAGTCTCCCTAATCTCTCCCACTTTCTGGCAGTCACACACACAGACATGCGCCAGAGCTGACACACTCTAGCACATTCACATTCACACACACAGACACACACCTCACTTTTGGTTTCTGATTAACTTGACACTTACTACTCCCTTAGCTATGCAGGTCATTCAGAAAAGTGAAAAAAGAAAGAAAGAAAGAAAGAGAACACCTGATTTACATGATGTGAAAACCAGCTCAGTGAGGCTGTGTATAGCTAGCATGAAGAAGACCCACACGTAAACTGAATCTAGGTCATCAAAGATAGTTTAAGACTCTTGCTGTGCCAGGGAGTGTTATGGTCGCTTTAAAGCTACAGAGGCCTTAAAATGGATGACTGGGACGGTGATGACTGGGACTCCAAGATCATATATGATGACAGGTACAGTGGAAGGCCGGGAGATAATTAATGGTTTCATAACGATTAGCCAATTAAGACACACCTGAGCTCGTTAAGCTTTCTAGTAGGCCTACCGGGGCTAATAGGGTGCCACTAACACACACATCTCATTAAAACTGGATGCAAGAGACTGGTTGTGAGTAGTGGATAAAAATGTGGTATTCATAAAAACGCAACAAAATGTCTGAAAAAAGCTGTCTAGGGCTTCTGAAGTATTTTTTTTTAAAACTGGGATCGGCTGGACCTGCTGTGCACAAGATGAATTGATTGGTTATTCTGGAGAGCCCACCAATCAGTGACCAGTGGGGGTGGCTAAGCGTGTTGAGACGTTTGTTTGAAATCACTGAACTTAAGAGACTTAACAGAAGTGGAGCTGTGATATGGCCAAGCAAAGCCATACAAACACTAATAGCATTGCTACCAAAGATCAGCCACACCTCAGAGAAGAGAGTAAATATGAGTAAATATGTTATAAATCTCGCTACCTCAGCTTTATGCAGTTTGTCTGCCAATAAGATATTATATGACTGTGTGTGTGTGTGTATGTATCCGCTTGCCCTATTATTGAGAGTTCAGTAACAGAGCTATGCCAGCTCCACTGAGTCTGTGCAGATTGGCTAAAAGCTGGCTTTGGCAGCTATATGAAGGCAGTGGTGTCAAAATGGTCACTATTGTGACTTTGAGAACCAAACCCAGGTCGCCCCATTGTCAGTTAGAAATACATTGTTTTATTCATTTATGGTTTATTCAGAGATAGCCTACTGGCTGACCTCAGCACACTTTTACAATAAAAACAGAAATACTGTTTATAATTTGAACATACCGTATACAGTAAACCACTCCTACAGGTCGTCATGCCCACATTTAAGTGACATGACAACTAGAAATCTATAGTAGAGCAATGGCAACTATATAGGCTTATTCACAAACGCCTGGCATGAGCATCCTTTTTTCCTCACAGAAACTCTGCGTCCCAAATTGTTCCGTTTCATAACTAGCAAACCTGAGAGCATAGCCTACTTGTCATTACTTTGCCAGTGGCATTCCATTCCGCCTCTCGCACGGAAGACATCGACGAGAGACTTCTCATGGCGCCCACTCCTGTTCCTTGCACTTATACATAAACGCCACTAACTTGAAAACACCTGGGGACTCTCGCTAGTCTCTGCATGAGTCATGTGATTCTTGTCCAGAGCCTGCGGAAGAACCTCGCTCTCCAGGAGTGAGACTGCACTGACCCAGCCAGAGGGCTTGTGCTTTGATCCGCCCCCGAGCCGCCGCCGAACTCTCCCCATCAGTATCAGTGGGTGACAGCAGAGGCTTGAGGGGTTGTAACCGAGGCACCATTGTATTCTACATTTAATGAACAAACAGTGATGGATGCTCTGTGCACTAATACACAAACACACTGAGAGGAGCACTGAGAAATATTCTTCGACGGGGAAGATAAAAAGGAGACATTTTCTTTACACAGGGGTCCTAACAC
>JAGFZM010001232.1:585753-598501 GCA_017657215.1 Limnothrissa miodon
ACCCCCCCCCCCCCCCCCCCAAATAAAAACAAAAACAGTGAAAAATCTGTGTGTGTGTTTGAGCACTGTTTATTAAAAAATGTATCTTTGAGCAAAGCTGCCTACATGTATTTCTCAAAGATATGAATCAGTGATCAGGGGGAGAGCGTCTCCTATTTAAAGCGTTGGCAGGCAGCCGTGGACAGCAAGAGAGAAGAACACTTAAATTTCATGGCTGCTCTTCCAGTCAGCAGGTCACCGCAGCAGACACTTAGCATCCAGGGAGAGATGGCTCTGCCGCTGCCTCTCAGCTGCTCTGGCTCACTCAGGGCTAGCTAACAGCTCCCGTGCTAATTATGTGAACTCAGACTTCTGGATGAGCCATATCAGGGGTGACAAAAAAATGGTTTCTTTATGAAGACAGATAGAGGATTGCATGGATTTCAGACCGGTCACAGAAAAATGGTTTTAAATCCGTCTTGAAAAAAAGTGTGTGTGTGTGCTTGTTTTTATGTGTGTGTGTGTGTGTGTGTGTGTGTGTGTGGGGGGGGGGGGGTTGGGCTATAAGTAATGTTGGCTTAATTTCCATAATGCTTGTTGTGAGGATCATTGGTTGGCTCGCAGCATTGATTGGCCGGCCCTCTTAATTGATATCTCCGCGGAGTACAAGCCCGCACAGGGAGAGGGCCACATTCCCTGATGAGCCACGGGGAGAAGAGTATTCACTTGTTCCCATCGACCCCCCGCCTCCCGCTGTCAAGTCAAACCCAGATACTAAGGCAGGGTCGAGCAGACGGCGGCACGCGCCGTTTTAGGTCACGCGGTTTCAAAGCACAACAAACGGCCAGCAACCATGACAAGTGTATGTGACAACCTGCGAAATCCAAATAGTGTTCAAATTGATCACAAACATTTTCCCATAGGGATTTAATTGGTTCAGATGCATCATATTGCGTGTTCACTCAAGGTCTATGGAGTTCTTGAGCGGGAGGCCAGTCAAGTCACTGAAATCACCAGGCTGCAGAGAGAGTAATGGAGAATCATTCCTATGTAAAGCTTATTTTAAAATTCATCGTTTGATTTGTGTTTGATGATCAATTATACATGTAGTAGCATAAGAAATACACGCATGTGCACTGCATTGCATATTGATACTTTATTCTGCGCTTTGCAATGACAAAGAGCACTATTGTTAAATTTGTGTGTTTTCAGATGCACAAAACAAGCTGAAGAATCTAGTCAGTCAATCTTACTGTTGGTTCCTCCATCAGTTCTAGTTTTAGTGAGGAGCAATGGTGGAACAAACAAACATCTGAATAAACAATAAACAAAACAAAACAAAAAAAACGTTTTCTCCAAAAATCCTAAGTATG
The DNA here is from genome assembly GCA_017657215.1 of Limnothrissa miodon. Classification (NCBI taxonomy): domain Eukaryota; kingdom Metazoa; phylum Chordata; class Actinopteri; order Clupeiformes; family Clupeidae; genus Limnothrissa; species Limnothrissa miodon. The sequence goes on from JAGFZM010001232.1 coordinate 587,106, forward strand.
ACGATCAATAACTAGTGAGAGCAGGTAAATGCACTCCATGTGATGGATGAGCTGTGAAGCTGATGCAGCAAGGAAGATGCTATTTCCCCATTTTGGATTGAATGTGCAGTTTGCCACTCTGGCCAAAGACTTAATATCTGAGTTCAATAGCCATCCAAATTACACCTCTCCTTTCCATGGGACCAAAGCTTGATTTGATGGTGATTGGATGAAATTCTTTACAGCTTGGGCCATAACACTATGATCGCTCCCCATTTAAAGCATCTAAGGTGTGAATGGATAGTTTTTTTTTTGACAGCACACAGACTGAATGGAGAGGGAGAGGACTGACTTAAGCAGATGAAACACATACACTTTGTTTTATTCTATTTGTGGATGGAGTCAAAATTTTTCTCTGCTCCAGTCTTAACTTCACAGATGTATTTATCAAAGTTGGTCAGGGTATGGTCGCTTGTGTCGATATCTAAAGGATGCCTGTTGTGTTTGATCTGTACATTATCATCTATATGAGACAGAACCTCTTTGACCTCGTAATTAAAGGGAGAACAACTCTCATCCTAAATCAATCATGTTAGAAATGCCACATAACATTCGCCTATGATATCTCAATCAATCTTTTCACAAAGTAATAAATGATTAATATGAGTTTTTCTTTATCTGTGTGTGTGTGCGTGCGAGCGTGCGTGCGAGAATTAGCTCACAGGAAAACAGATGAACAAACAGAGATAGTCAAACAATTCCAATCAGAATCAGATTGTGGTCAGTGCATGAAACACACTCACACACACATAATGCACAAACACTCAGATGCCAGCACTCCCACGACATGTTCTTTAAAATAGCATTTTCCATGTATTTTCAAGTTGGCATTGCGAGTGGCACTCCTCTGTGTCCAATGAAAGTCAATGATGTGTGGAAGACTGATGGAACAGATGGGAGGGGCAAATTGATTGATGAATACAAATGAAGATTAATGGCCACAGGAAGTAGATAAAACACATCTGACACCACACACTTCTTCAGATCTGAAGATTTAACCACATTTTATGCAAACTGCCCGGCCTGTAATGGCTGAGGTTATTAATGGAGAGAGCCACCACTTGGACTAAATGTTGATTAAGATCCAGATGGACCGCTTCATATCTAGGGTGTAAAAGGCTCTGAATGCGTGTGAGAACGACTGGATATCTATCTGCACGTACAGATTGTATGGAACAGTCAGTTTGGAAACGCTTTAGATTACAGCTCGTGAAGTACTGTGTAAGAATGGCATGACAAAGTAAAACAGGATAAATTATAGAGTACTTACTGCATAAGTATGCTGGAAAAACACAATCACATTAAAGCTATCTGCTTTATCTGTCCAACATTGACTTGACATGTCATGCATTTTTGATTAATCAATGAACTGCCCATTATGCTACACTTTGTGTGATATTTCCATGATTTCTGATGGGCAAGTCTCATCAGTAATAGTCCAAAGAGAACTCGAACAACTTCCATGTTGTTTGTGGTGTCCTTGTTTCCCTTTAGACAAAATTGGATGTTTCAAATGCTCCACATACAAACGACCGAACACACAGTCGTTCTTTCTACATCCCAAACTACGCTGTTGCTGTGTTCACTAGGGAGGAACTGGCGAATACACACAATCACTTAGCTGATGAGGCTTTACATTTCCATCAATAGCATTATCTGATTATCACCTACTCGCGTGATTTTGCGAGACTGCTGGTCCAATTTGATTGAAGTTCAAATGTATTTTCTGTGATATTTATTTCGTTAAACATAGCTGTATACTCTCACCTATATATAACTGTTATACGAGTCAGAAAGAGGTGGTTTAGGGCGTTTTCAAAAGAAATTCACAATTCTTGTGACATTTTTTTCTGAATTGATTCCAGCAGTTTACAATTCGTATGCGCACAAAAGCTACAGGACTCGCACACAAATTGGACCTCCAGGTTAACTGGACACAGTCTCGGCAACTGCGGCACAAGCTACTACACACATACCTCATACACCACATGCGAAGGCTACTCTCCCTCCCTCTCCCTCGTCCCGAAATACACATGCACCCATGAAGACACGCTTACAGTTGCCTATATGTTAAATGAACACACTATGGCACTCACATGTTCTTGGGTGGACAGCTAGCGTACAGGCGCACACCTCCGTTTTGCTAGGAGAAGCAGAAACAGCGATGCGATGCTGGTGAAACGCAGAGCGGGAGGGGTGGTGGACATGCAGTCGGAGGGAGGGGGTTGAAGCGCAATAGAAGGCTGAGTGGTTCTAGTAAATATTTATATTGCATTATGATACGCAAGAGTGAGCGAGGGGAGGGGTGATAGCGAGCGGGAGAGAAGAAGAAAGAAAAAGGAGTGTGTTATTAATATTATTCCACACCGCTAAGTTTAGCATTCAACACGTGTCGCCGGTGATAGAGAGAGAGAGCGCGCGAGAATCAGAGAGTGAGGGAGAAAATGAGGAGGGAGAGAGAGAGAGAGGGGTTGACGGTTGCTAGGTGACGGGGAGCATATACTGAATTTTAACAAAAGAACAGGGAAGAGGGAGCGGGAGAGAGAGAGGAAAGAGAGAGCGAAAGAGGGTAGAGAGGGAGGGAGTGATAGCGAGAGAGAGCTCGAGAAACTGAATACATGTTGGATATCCATGTCCATGTATTTCTGGGGGGACAACCAGTAAACAAGGATACCTCAAAAGAAATGATGTGAACATAATGGAGAGACGAAGGGAGAGAGGGGGGACAGGCTCGTGAAAAACAGTAAGTATATCTTTAATGAATGTTGCGCTTTGGGGAGATGTTGAATATCTCCGGAGATGGGCAGACGCAGTCGTGCGGAGCGGGGAAATGTGTCATTGACAGTGCGGGTAAGGTTCCGGGTGGCGGTTTGATGCGCTATATGTTGGAAAGATGGATGGCAATAGATAGAGAGGTGGAACGGCCGGCGCAAGGGGCTTTGACCCCTCTGTCATTGCTTCGCAAGCACTAACACCGGACACCGGCGTATTCATAGACCATGAAACAAACATTCTTTTTCTTTTTCTCCACACGCACCCACCCATACGTTTACAGTAAATGTGGATACAGACTATACATAGACTCTCACACAAACATAGGGGAGATAGCGCGCGCGCACACATACACACCGCACGGAGAGGGACACTTTGTCGCGAGCTCAATTAGAGAATTCAGGAAAACAGCATCTGTTTGTTAACGGAATATTAAAAACCCATTTTAAATGGTGGCCCGTCTTTCGTCAGTACTGCGAGTATCGTTGGTATGCGCTGTCTCCCGTGCTGTTCCACTTGTGTATGTTACTGCGGATTTATCAATATAAGTGAACATAGCTATTGGTGAACCACATACACCTACTTCAGACGTTATAGAATGAATTCGCGCTTCTGTGTGTTTATTCAGTTTAAATTGGGATTTTGGTTAGCCTGTCTGTCATATCAAGTGTTTCTATTTATGTCTGAATATGTATTTATGCAGGAAAAGGTGGTGAATTCTGAGTAAAACGGGGTTTCTCTCCCAATTTAGTCATTATCGCATATAGAAACATGTATTCAACAGGGAACGTTTTTCGAGTGTAACTCTTCAGATGAATATAGCTCATGTTCACATGCAGCTGAAATCAAACAATTATTCCCCAGATCGGTTCGTGGCAGCCTCTAGACATGCAGCACTCTCTCAAGCATTCTGTTGAGATTGCATCGTCATTTTGTTCAACTTCGCCCAGTGGTATTTGCACCAAGTTGCTGTATGTTAGAGCCCAGGTTGAAATAGTAATAAAAAAAACATCCCCAGGCCCAAAAGGGCATTGAGCCCATGGACTTGTTACCGCACGCAAAGGGAGCTGTCTGACCCCCATGACAAGCATGGCAAACCTGCTGCAGTCTCTCTCGCGCTCTCCTTCTGGTGTGACATACAGTGATGATCAGGGACTAACTAAAGCTCCGGTTGAAGTGCTGTGTGTTCTGAGGCTTTTGGTTGGCAGGGTTGGTTCAACTTCATGGAGCTCCCAGCAAAGGCTGAAGCATTGCCCTGATTTGACACGGGAGTAAATAACCGCTGTCGTTAGGGCTGCTTAAATCCTGCCAGTATGAGGCTGTGACTCACTTCTCGCATTTCTGAAACAAGTCTGTTTTCCACTAAGTTTCCACTGCTTCCATTTCCATCCCATTTGGTATGGGCATCACATTGATCTTATTGATTTTTATTCATTTATTTATTTGTGGGTATTTTTTTATCCATTGAGAATTCTTCTTGTACAATTGAACTAATAATCTGAAGAAGGGAATTATAAACGCACAAGGTCTATGCACACTCATGTGAACATACATTTACACATTTTCACCCTGCAGCAGTTTAAAGCACACTCTGCTGTTACCCCTACTGCCAATACAACCCTGCTTTAGTAGTCAGTCTTAGCGATGCACTCAAGACGCTACTGTACCAGCTGAGCCTAGAAACACTAGAGAGAAGGAGAGAGATTATGAGACAGAGAGAAAGAATGGGAGTGGGGTGGAGGGAGGAGGGAAGGAGAGAGAGAGAGGTAGGATGATACGTGAAGGCGTGGAGGAAGATGACAGAGAATGTGGTAAAAAGCCAAGGTGTAGAAATGGAGTGAAGGAATAGACAGAGGGGTAGAGATGGAATGGAGAAGATGGAAGGTGTAGAGATGGAGTGATGAGAGGAAAGTGTAGAGATGGGGTAAAGAAAGAGATGAAGGTGTAGAGATGGAGTGAAGGGAAGAAATGAAGGTGAAGAGATGGAGTGAAGGAAGAGACGGAGGTGTTGAGATGGAGCTGCAGGGGACTGGAGGTGCTGAGACGTAGCTGCAGGGGTTGGATGGGGAGAGAACAGGCAGGAGCAGGAGACGACACTGAGATGGAGGCAGGAAAGAGACAGGTGGGAAGGGGCATCAGAGCCTGCACCGGTGCTGGGAGAAGGACGGCGTGAGGCAGGGGACATGGACATCACAAAATCCGTAACGGTATTCGAGAGAGTCGAGCAAGGAGTGATGTGAGGGTAGAAAGGAATTAAAAATGAGGAGGAGGAGGAGAGTGCTGAGAGATAGGAGGAGGAGTGGTGTGTGTGTGTATGTGTGTGTGTGTGTGTGTGTGAGGGGTGGGTTGGGACTGAATATCAGGGGGTGAACATGGTTGGAGGGTTTGATCAGAGAAATGAGAGCAACAAGAGTCAACGTTTGTGTTCCCTCTCCTGCTCCCCGCACAGTTCCCTCATCAATTACACAGAATGGCTTCTTTTTTAAAAGTACTGTTGCGCTCTCTCTCTCTCCTCTCTCTCTCTCTCCATCTCTCTCTCCTCCTTGCGTGGCTTCTCTCCAGCCCACTCTCACCTCCTTTTTCTTGCAGGCTCTTTCTTCCTCCGCCCTCGACTCCCTCTTCTTCATCCTCACAGCTTTGCATCCCTTGTGTTCTTTCCATGCAGTTGCTTTTTTCGCTCTGTCTTTTTCTTGCCTTTTTTCCTGACACTTTTCATCAGTCTCTCTGCTCTCTCTCTCCCCCCTCTCTCTCTGCCTCTCTCACTCCCTGTTCTTGTTTTTAATGTAACATCAGGGGTACTTTCATAATGCCCTAAACCAAACTCCCATCATCCCTCTCCCCTGAAGCATCCCCTGTTCACTTAAATGTGACTAATTAAGGTAAAGCTCGTTAACATAGAACATCAATTAGTCTTTAATAAGATCAGAGACTGGTGTTTTAAAGAGATTACAGTGCCCCCCTCTCCTTGTGGTCTCATGTGGTTTGGTCTGGGCCACAATGATAAACACCACGCTCATTCCCATTAGCCTATAGTTGCAGTTTTGAGCTGAGAGTGAAAGAATATCTGGGTACCACATGGATACACACATACATGGACGCACACACACGCAGACACACACGAACACGCGCACACTGGCTGGAAAAGCAATTTGGAGCAAATAATTAAATTTTAATACCTCAATACTGATCTATTACTCTATATAGTTTTTGTGCCCCTAAAAAGTTGGCCACATGCTACAGGAAGTTTGTTATAAATTCACCTCCAGCATCAGCACTGGCAGAAAAGACAAAGTTCATCACCACTGCACTCACTGCACTAGCCTTTGTCTGCTCTGTTTTAGCTTTCCAACAAACCCGTGAAGCATTTGAATCAAAGAGGACGTACTACCGTCTGTGATGGACAGAAAATGATCTTGACTCTCACATGCCGACATGGACATGGACCCCCCTCGGGCAGCTTAGTGAGCAGGTGTGATAATAGCAAAAATTTAGGATATGTCTGACACAGCTTGCTTGCGAAGGCAAAGAGACACAGTATTGGTGATCAGGGGCCTGCCTGCTGGTTTGATAGGCTTTTATCTTGCGATCAGAATGTCTCTATCGCTGCTGTGGTGTGGGGCATGTCGATTAAATGTTAATACCGTCTGGTTGTTTTGCAAGAGCTAAATCAAAATATGCCCGGCAGCAGACGCCAGCATCAGGCACTGCAACAGGCACAGGAAATGTGTGTGTGTCCATGTAGTTTGTGAACATGCATGCACAGTACATGTGTAGGCCTACATGTATACTGCAACAGCATACAGTAATTTACTTTCAATTCATTTAAAAAAAAAATATTCTTGTTATATAAAAACATGTTTTGGATGTAGCCTTGATGGGTCTTTTGAAATATTGAAATGTTGTGGCCATTGGGGATAAACTTGTAGTCCTTGTACAGAGTATTGAGTTGTCTAGCATTTATTTATTTATTTATTTATTATGGTGGTTTTTTTTCTGTTCTGTATTTTTTTAGTTTTTCCCTTTCAGCCATTTTATGTCTGCAACATAGTATTTACAGCGATCGTTTATGCACTAAATCTTAGGAAAATGCATTGCTGTTTGCCTTGATCTCGATCTGCCAATATGATGGAGCATTACTCATTTTACAGTCACTTATATCGACTGAGGCAAATTAAAATTAACGAGGCTCAATTTCAGTGCAAAGGAAATACACGTGTAGCTAAAATATCAATTTGCATTAGAATGTTGATGCATTTCAACTGTGATGCAGTTATCAGGGGCTTAATTCGAGTGAATAGCAGATAGTCATTTTATTCAGGTTATCCCTGCACATTGTTATAGTAATTCACAACCATAATGAATCTGTTAATGTTATGATACAACTCATTAGGGACAGGGGGGAGGGGGGAGCAGTTCAGCTGGCCTCCCCATAACAGACAAAGGCCTGTTGCACCGTCATTATCAGTTGGTTTCATTTAAACTTTGATGATCCAAATTCCCTAGAAATGATGTAGCCCGTGCTTTGATGGCTGAAATATTTTCTTTCTCAGCATTTGTGGGTTTTAATGTGTGGCACAGACACAGATTTAGAACACGTGCAGTGTTTCTATCGGACAAACAGATTTGTCCGTGTTTGTTTGTTTTTTAACTGCAGAAATAATGGGTGCCATAAAGCCATAGAGAGGCACGTGCAGCAATGCGATGGCCGAACCACAGTGTGGGATGAGATGCGAGTCCCCTCAGTACTGTGGTACCTGTGTGCTCTTTACTGTCCAGATGACAGATTGCTGTGGCGATCACCTTTCACCTGTGTCGTGCATATAGGAACCTTCCTTATGGCTGTCTTCAAATGCCCTGCAAAGCTGCTGCAGGAATAGAGAAGCTTATAGCGGTGTGTGTGTGTGTGTGTGTGCTTGCATGCTTTTTTTTGTGTGTGTGTGTGTGTGTGTATGTGTGCTTGCGTGCTTGTGTGTGTGTGTGTAAATGTATGCGTGCTTGTGTGTGTGTGTGAGTGTATGCGTGCTTGTGTGTGTGTGTGAGTGTATGCGTGCGTATGTGTGTGTGTGTGTGTGTTTAGTTGCCGTGATTTGCCCGAGATTTGATTGATTGGAGCTCGCTGATGTTATACATTTCGGGGTGTGTGCCTCGTGGCTGTTGTGCTCCGGACTGCCTGGCCGGCTCTGCCTCACTGGCAGGTATTGGAGGGTCAGCCGCAGCAATCCTCCCGTCCGCTGACGGACAGGAGACGCCAGAAGCTGATCTCAGACCAGCTGCTGGAGGTGGGGAAGTGGAAGAGGAAGTGGGGCGCTAGGCTACTGACTGGAATGCATTATGAGGCCAGATCCACCCTGGAAATATGTCAGCGTGACTGGGGGCTAAACAAATGCATTCATCTGAAGACATCTCTGCGTTTCTCTCTCTGCACAGGCCGCTACATAATGTTAGTGAACAGAAGCCGTTTTTGACCACAGGTGTGCTGTGTTTATGGCAAAGTGTGTGTGTGTGTGTGTGTGTGTGTGTGTGTGTGTGTGTGTGCCATCATGTGAATGTGTCAGTGTGCGTTGAGAGTTGGCAGCTGTACGTCCCTTGTGCCAGACGTGTTGGCGGGGTCTGCCATGTGTGTGCCGGTGTGTATGAGCTTAGGCTAATCTGCGTGCATGTGTGTGTGTGTGACAGGGAGAGAGCATGTGCTGGTGTGATATGTAATTTGAGTGTCTGCCAGTGTGTTCATGCATGTAGCAGACCAGAGAGGGGGCCTGAGAGAGTGTGTGTTTGGTTAATGTTCTGCTATACGCTTCCATTGAAATGGGCTTGAAAAATATCATATTGTTTTGGTAGGCCTTGCGATAGGTAGATATGGCTGTGTATAATTCATGTGTTGTTTTTTTTTCTGCTCTGGTGTTGGTAGCTGCAGCTGTACACCCATGTATGTTAGGGTGTGTGTGTGTGTGTGTGTGTGTGTGTGTGAGTAAGAGTAAGAGAGAGATAACATGAAGGCATGTGTTGGTGTGCGTTTTAGTGTATGTGTGTGTCCATGTGTGTGTGTCTGGAAGGGGGAAGTGTGTGTTCTGTGTGTGTGTTTGTGTGTGTGTGTGTGGAGGGGGGGAGTTACACCAAGCAACAGGCTTAATATGTTTTCCTCATTATGAAATCAGTTGTCTTGCACATTTACTGACAGTTACACTGCGCACAGGCAGGGACCAGCTCATGTTAAAAAACAAAACACAAAACAAGACAAAACAACAAGAAGTTCCTATCAAAAATCCCTCATTACGACGCTCACAGTGCACATTCCAAACGGAGCATGCAAGACGAGACCTGTCTCTCAAAAATCACCTCACTGTCAATTACCTTGTTGGTTTTACGGAAGCATAAACAGGACTACACTCTGAGCTCAAAATTGGTCGCATGCAAATTTAACCAACCCCTGGACTAAATTAGACGTGAACACACCGGCACTGTATGGAAATGACTGTTGCAAACGGCTCACATGTTGGTAAAAAGACATGAATATATATGACTCTGGGCTTGGCTTTTTCCCCATCGAAAGCTTCCTTTGCCCTAGGTGTGTATTTTGTAGCAGCTGCAGCCGCAGGTTTTGCAATCATCAGGTTGTGCGTCGGGTGAAGTAACAGGCTTTTAAAGAGCCAGTGGGTGCTTTCTGAAGGCTTGTTGCAGGGAAAACAGGGCTCGAGACTGTTCTTCAGGTGTCCATACGGTGTGTGTGTGTGTGTGTGTGTGTGTGTGTGTGTGTGTGTAATACCTGTCATGTCTCACCATCTGTCTGCATTCTAGAAGTTTCCCCGAACCCTCTCTGTGTGTGTCTTGGGATTGCCTTTGGAAGGATGGCAAATAAAATAAATCACATGTGCCCCACTTCCTGTGCCGACCTTTGAATTGAACTAAAGGTCTAAACTCATGCGATATAAATTGTGCAAAAATAAACAGACTACCTGTGGTCTATCCCAGCGAGGGAGATATCATGTGGGTATCAGAAATGGGCTCATATTGTTTTTATATATTTTTTTTTGGAGGGCTCGGCTATTACTGTCATCCCCTGCAGCTTTGAGTGAAATGATTCCTGTATTATCATTAAGAAAAGCAGCATGAGGTGCGAGGCCCGGGATGTCCCTGGTGCTTTGTGTTTGTGTCACACAGGTGACGGTGAAAACACAACCTGTGCCGGCCTGCTAATAACGCTGTGGTGTGTGTGTGTGTGTGTGTGTTAGCCAGGCTAATCAAAGCTGCGCCATCAGAGCAGGGGGGGTGAGGGGTGTGTGTGTGAGGGGTATATCTGCATAGAAGTTCCCGTCCACCAAGCCTTTGGGACGTTCAGAGGCGTATTTAACTCGCCCTCAAAAGCCTGGCGGCCTGCCAAGGGAGTTTGCTAGGATTTCATTCAGGTGCTTTTCCGACATAGTGCTGAGTAAGAGGTGGATAGCGCGTGAGTGTGTGTATGTGTGTGTCTGTGTGCGAGTGTGTGTGAGAAGGAGAGTGCATGAGTGTGTGTGAGTTTGTGAGAGAGAGTACATGAGTGTGTGAGTGAGTGTGTGTGAATGTGAATATGTGTGCAAGAGAGATTGCATGTGTGTGTGTGTTTGTGTGTAAGATAGAGAGAGAGAGTGGGTGCATTAGTGTGTGTAAGTGAGTGTGTGAGAGAGAGTGTGTGAGTGTGTCTTAAGTGTGTGTGGGAGAGTCAATGGCACAAGAGCAGATGCTGGTGGAGATACAAGTTTCTCATTGATGAGAACAGAAAGACACCCCACCCATTGAAAGGAGACTGTTGAAAAAGACAACGGTCGTAGACGGCCTTTAGAAAGAAAAGCATGGAGAATATGCAGGAAACAATCCCCTCGTGCACCAATAAACATTCTGGTATGGACAGGAGCGATTTGAAAGGCTTTAGCCTGTCCTCTGCAGTCGCTTGTGCATGGTAATAAAAAGACAGCCTGTTGAAGCCAAGTGTGCATAAATAGTGTGTGTGCCCTCCCCCCCCCCCCACACACACACACACACACACACACACACACACACACACACACACACACACACACAGCACACACACACACACAACACACACACACAAAGCCCAGCACTTCGTCTGGCGGAGAGAAAGACTGATGCAGACTGGAGTAGGTCCAGCAGGAGGACACAGGGCTAGGACTGAACAAAGAGGAAGGCCTGTTCCCACTCTCTACTCTCCCTACCCCTGTGCACTCTGTCATTTTTACATGAGGGATCATCACCACGCCAGTCAGCCTTTAATTGTGCTTCAGTAGAACCCGCGGCTAGCTTTCTCATGTTTGTGTGCACCTGTGTATGTGTGTGTTTGTGTGCCCCTGTGTGTGTGTGTGTGTGTGCACCTGTGTATGTGTGTGTGTAGGGGGCAACATGTAGCGCTGTGTATCAGTGAGCGGCCTCTCTGTGGCCGAGCCCGGTGATGGATGAGGGGGCTGTTTGTCACTTGGATGGCTTTTGATAGCCGGGGTCATCAAAGCAGAGACGGGGCGCTTTACGACAGGTGTTTACAGCAGCAGTAGTAGCGCAGTAGTTTGGGGTGGGGGATGAGTTGGGGGGGGGGGGGG
>JAGFZM010001232.1:609372-631912 GCA_017657215.1 Limnothrissa miodon
TCGTCTTCCTCCTCTCCTCCTCTCCTCTGCCCCAGGTGCGTTTGCTCTACTGCTCTCAGGAGGAGGCTGAGCTGGTGTTTCGTGCAGCCTGGGCAGCGGGTCAGGCCGGGGCCTCTCACATGTGGTTTGCGGTGGGTCCGGCGCTGTCCGGGCTCGGCCTGGAGGGTCTCCCCAAGAGACTGTTTGCCGTGCGGCCTCAGGGCTGGAGGGATGAACCCCGCAAGCGGATTGCGCAGGGCGTCTCCGTGCTCACCCACGGAGCTGTGGCGCTGCGCAAGGACACCGGGGGGACGAACTTCGTCACCAACTGCCAGACGGACGCTAACAACACACACAGAGTGCACGGAAGGATGAAGTAAGGCCATAGCCACGGACTTAAGGCCCGGATCCCTGCCAGCTCTATTAGACTATTCATTTTTTAGTCTGAATCTGTTTCACATGATTATCTAATTCCACATAAATTCCACTCGGCTGCTCTGGCAACAAATTCTGCTCCCAGACTGGTGTGTCATATTCTCACTAATATCCTCAGGGGGAAACCCATCCTTGCACCTCATTGTTTTGACATTCTGTCACTTGCACAGAAAAGGCAAACTGATGCGGAACCAAGAAAGTTGACCCGGGTCTTTTTAAAAAAAAAAAAGAAAAGAAAAGCAAAACTTAGAGTCAGGGATGAGGTGAATAAAGAAAGCTTCATTTTACTGCCACTTGCTGCATATTGTTAGTTACTGCAGGGCCCATTCATTTTAGACACATTTGTCACTCAGACAGTAAATATGTGCAACTTTAAACAGGTCGCCAAGGCACAAAAAGACTGAGCTCTGCTCTCCCAAATATGGGGTCAAGACCCGGTAGAAGATACGTTTCTAAGATATTTTGCATGATTGCCAAGTTTTTTTCTGTTCCAACTATTTGAACTGTTCCAACTATTTGAATCATTAAAAAAAATAGTAGGTACCTCATACCAGCATGACAACTCTCTGAGACATCCTTGCCCCTTACTGTACAGTTTTTTACCCAACATGTTCCAGCAAGACTCATGTCTGTCTCCATTCTCTGTCTCCCATTCCCTGGTGCTATTCCCCTCACCTTCTCTCCTCCCTTCTGTTTGTCTCAGGTACTTCAGCAATATCACTCTGGCCGGGCGGGATTACTCCTTCAACGGCGAGGGCTACCTGGCCAACCCGTCTCTCGATGTCATTTCCTACAATCCGGATCGAGGCTGGGAGGACGTAAGTAAACACAGACTTACAACACAACATAACACAACACAACACCACACAACACAACACAACACTCCTCTTTATCTCATCTCCTGCCTTCTTTTTCCCACAGACTTATAACACAACACAACACTCCTTCCCATCACCTGCCTTATTTTTCCCACAGACTCACAGCACAGCACAACACTACACAACACAACACTCCTCTTTATCCCAACACCTGCCTGCTTTTTCCTACAGTCTTACAACACAACACAACACTACACAACACTCTTCTTCCCATCACCTGCCTTCTCTTCCCCCTGCTGAGTGGCTGAGACCAACCCCTGTGGGTCTCCACACAGACAGCCCACGGCAGAGGAGTCTCAGATAGAGATCTCACCCAGCCAGATCCAGCTGCCTGCCCACAATGTCCAGATGGGCTGCTTTGATTAGACGGGGCAGGTTTAGGGCTGGTTTACTCTGTGGTGCTGTGCTGTTGTTGGGAGGATTACGGTTTTCGTCCCTCGGTATGGTCACCTCGGCCGAACCTCCGACAGAGAGCCCCGGCTTGTTATTAATGACGGCCCACTCGGACTCTGACCTCTAAATGATGTGGCAGAGGTACTGGCTGAAAACCACAATTTAAGGTGAAATGGGGGAGATGGAGCTTTTGAGCGATAGACCAACCCGAGCCAAGCAGGTGTGCTGAATCGCAGCACAGGGTTCGCTGCATGCATTCAATTGCATCAAAAGCATGCTACAGGATAATATACAGCCGCATATAATGAACTCCCACCATGGCAAATGCACACAGCAACCCCTAAGCTCAGGGGGCGCACAGGAAATCAACCCGAGGCAGCAGCTGTGTGGCCTGGCATGGAACGGCCCCACTTCACTCGGGGTCATATCAGTTGAAATTTCCAATTTATTCAGGATTCAATTTGGAAACGGACTTATAAATGTGCTGCATGAAATAAAGCCAAATGGAGGAGGATTTAATCCGCACACCAGGACCCCGCCGCTCGGAGGAGACGCTGTGAGAGGTGATGGGCTGTGGGGGGGGGGGGGGGGGGACGGAATCAGAAAGTAGGGTGGCAAAGGGGGAACGCTTTTGGCAGTGCGCGGCACATGCACCACCGCGGGGGGGAAAAGGCTCAGTGCGCGTTGCTGTGTGCACAAACCCCCCAAACGCCCCAGTGTGCCGAGCAAGATGAGCGAGCGGGGAGGGAGACAGGGTGCAGCGCGCCAGCTGCAGGTAGGAGAGTTCAGGGAGAGCCTTGCTGCTGCCTCGGGCACGCTGAAAGGTTGAACGCGGCTCATTTAGACTCCCACAATGCCATCCAAAGTTAGGAGTTTTCAGGCTCTTTTGTCTCTTGCCTTTGAATGCTCTGCTACTGTTTGTGTGCCTGGTGCCCTGTCAGAACCTGCACTATGAGACAAACAAAGAGTCTCCAACAGACAAACAAACAAACAAACAACGCCCATAAATATATAAATGAAAAAAACATTGTCACCAGGAATAAAAAACTAAGTGTCATTTAATATAAAAGGAATATACAGTATGTCTTTATATTAAATGACACTTCCTATATATAGGACACTTCCTATATAATATATATATATATTAAATTACACTTCCTATATATATATATACCATTCTTTTTTTATTCCTGGTTTATGCAACTCCCCCTAGTCCTGGAAGGTGAGGCAGCTGAGAGTGCTACCACCCAATTTGCAGCCTGATATCTGTGTAATGGTGTCTGCATCTCTCTCAAAGGTTGCTTGTTTGTTGTGAGTCCCTGAAATTAAGAACACTTAGTCATCTCTTTGTAGATCAGATCCTTGCACTTTCTCCTCTCTCTTTTTTTCTTTTTTTTCTGCTGTGTCGAAAAAAATCTACATCTGAGTGGCAGTGTTATTTAAATGCTGCATGAGCACTATGTTGTGAACACTATGTTCTTTGGCAGAATGCTCAGACGGCTTATTTTTTTTGCTTATCCTTTAAAACAAAGTTCCGTTCAGTTTGTCTTGATGCCACCTCTGACTGCTTTAGCTTTAGCATCGGTTTGCCTCCATTTGACCACTGCATCTCTTTGAGCACAGAGTGGTGGTCTCAGACACAAGTGGAATGGGGAATCAACTCTGTCGAGTCTGTCAGAATCAACAGTGTTTAATTAAGCAGAGTATTTAATCAGAACAGAGACTTTGTGTAGTTTTCAATCAAAGTATTAGAAATTGAATATTGTAATAATTTTGCTTTATTTTTCTTAATTTTTGGTTTATTTCTTCACTCTGTAACAAAGAATGCGAGTAAATACAGAATACTCAGAATACTGAATGCTGAAGAGTCAGCAAGGTGTTCCTGGTGATCCTGGTTCATCAGCTGATCTGCTCTCATAAATAAAGATCATCTAGTCCCTCTAAGCCCAGGTTCTCACCAGTGTGGGATGAGTAGGCACTTATACGTTGATTATTATTCTGGGATGGAGCCTCTCTCCCCTCAACTCTTTTGTTTGGGGTTTTGATCATTTGCTCGGCCCTTGATTCCACAGCGTTCAAGTGAAGATGTCTTCCTCTTTCTGACATGCCATGCCCCAAATAGCTGCTACTGCACGTGGTGTGAGAGGTATAAGTCAGAAAAAAACCCCAGTTGAATATTTCTGAGGACATAAAAGAGGACTATACCGACATGACAGTCAGTGCTTTGCATCATTACCATGTAGATATCTGAGCTGCAGGCGTTTTCTTAACGCTCACACCCTTATCCGCCATAGCCTCCGTACTTTTGACACGTCATGCATATTTTATAGAGCTATGTTTTGTTCGGAAAGCTTGAGAACAAGCTGGTGTCACCTGTTTAGATGCGCTGCTTTTTTAAACCACTGTGGTAGGCTTTCTGGTGTCAGCGTCTCTTGTTGTGAAAAGACAGCTGTTCCGCTTGCAAATGCACCTCCGCCCAGCACCCCCCCCTCCCTCCATCTTCTCCGCCGCCACCCACACACACACACACAAACACACACACACAAACAATCTTTCCTGGAGCCTTGCCCTTATGTTAACTGTTGCTGTCTTGCCTCTAAATCAGCTCTTTGTGAACTGCTGAATAGGTAACAGAAAGATGTGGGATTTTGAGATATTGGACGGAATAAATCAGATGGTTAATGGTGGGGATAAGGAAGAGATTAAAGCAGTCGCTACCCAAGTTGGCAGCGGTTTTGATAAAAACAAAACAAAACAAAAAAACAAGACAAAACAGTTTAGCCTCATGAATTATTCAATCTGACAATCAATCAGGAGTGAGGATAAATCAATAAGCGTGTTGAAAAGCATAGATTCGGCACTGGCTTTGTTAGATCTGCTAATTACGCTAGCCTAGCCGCAGCAGTGCTACGACTTTAAGTGGGCTAGCAGCCCCTACACGGGCCAGGCCCTGCAGGAGCCAAGCTGCTGACTACTGCTTTTTCCTTTGAATCCCTTTCAATTAGCCTGCCTGCGCCGCGGCCCTCAGCTCTCGTGCAGTATAAACCCTGGGCAGGGGACGGACAGGCACTTACTTCGCCACAGCAGCCCCAGCCATTACACCTGCGCTATATGTGCTGTCTCTGCTTTTATTGAATATTTAATACTCTTTTCACAATGACTCGGGCCCATTACTGCGGCTGCTGCCAGCGCATGTCTCCCTGCCGTCGGCTCAAACACACGGAGGACTGTTAGCAATGATTAGCTGGGGCCAGTGGTGCCCCTGGGGAATTGTGTGCACTGCGAGCGGCGTGCAAGCGGGATTAAAGAGCAGTCCGCTCGTAGCCATACATCTGCATATGAATGCAGACACTTTTTAAGGGTTGTAAGTCATTGGGATGGGAGGTGTCAGCTGGTGCGCTTGTTCTCTGGGGAATTCAAAGCCTCATTCATTTAAAATTAGCCACCATATTATTGCTATTCATGACCATTTAATCTAGAACCAAGACGATTTTTTTTTTGTCTTGCTTAACCGGTTTAATGAACTTCTGGGGAGACAATGCAGACTTAGACGCAGTTTTGTAAAAGAAAAAATGCTCACCTTGCATAATCTGCTGTGAAAATAATGAGAAAGGGGTTAATTTGGGATGTTTTTTTTGCACGGTTGTTTATGCGACAGTGTCCTTCCACCAGACCTCTGGAAGCTCAGTCTCCAGCCGAAATAATGGAACACTCTGTTTCTCCCCTGCCACATGCCCGTTTGACCCTCCTTGCTTTCTGTCTGTGGGAAAAAAGAGTGTGACCTTTCACTGTCACGCAGCACTTAGTGAAACATCCAGACTTCCCCCAGTAGAGTGCCCAAGGAGAGAGCTGCAGCAAAACGCTCCTCATTTTTCACTGCCTTCCAATGTGGAGCTGCACTCAGCATCCTCTGCAACATAGGACCTTGTTAGGTAATGGCTCCCCGCAACGGCCTTCGCTCGCATGGCAGTCGGAATGAGTTGAGCCCCGCCG
Source organism: Limnothrissa miodon (assembly GCA_017657215.1). Classification (NCBI taxonomy): domain Eukaryota; kingdom Metazoa; phylum Chordata; class Actinopteri; order Clupeiformes; family Clupeidae; genus Limnothrissa; species Limnothrissa miodon. The sequence continues at coordinate 615,051 of JAGFZM010001232.1, forward strand.
ATGACCTTTGACTGGAGTAGTGTGATTAAGGTTGTTTCCATAAGAGCATGTTGGGGTGGGATGGGGTGGGGTTGGTGTGAGATTAGGGTTGGGGTTGGGGTATGGGTAGAGTTGGGGTGGGGTTGGGTTTGGTGTGTGGGATTGATGTGTGATGTGGGGATGGTGTGTGTTTGGTGTGTTGGTGTGGGGTTGGGGTCAAGGTCAAGGTCAAATCCCTGACCCTCGCTCCGTGTGCTCCCAGGTAGGATCATGGGAGAACGGAATGCTGCGGCTGCGCTACCACACGCTGTCCCGCTACGGCCAGTTCCTGCAGCCGCCTGACGACGCGCAGCACCTGCACGTGGTCACCCTAGAGGAGCGTCCGTTCGTCATCGTGGAGCTGGCTGATGCCGCCTCGGGGACCTGCATCCGCGACTCCGTCCCGTGCCGACGCTCCCTCAATGCCAGGTCAGTGCCTCCTGCCATCCATCAGCCGCCTCTCTGCCCCCAGCCGCGGGCCCGCTCCGCTCAGACGGGCCAGGGACAAAGACTCCCTCCCCGGCACATTTTCAATCATCGATCAAGCAGTCACTTTTCCTTTTTTCCCCCTCTGTTCCCCCATCATGTCTGTCCCTCTAAGCTCCGCGTGTCAGGAAGAGAGGAAAGATGGCTTTCAGGTACAGCCACTGTCTCAGGCTGTCTATATATATGATTTTTTTTCTCCAGACTGCCTGAAATGCTAAGGGTTATTTCCTCTCAATCTGGCGTCGGTCCCTTTATTTTATTTCTCATCTCTGTGCCCGCGCCCTTGTGTGTCAGGTCACGCTGAGGGGGATTCGGGGGCTGTGTAAACCTCTAGTACCATTTCAATCAGCTTGTCGTAGGCTGGCATCTCTTTCTCTGACCCCTCTGGGCACCTTCCCATAAGTGCAGATCTTGCTGTAATCTATCACTCCGAGTCCTAGCCTATGGAACACGTGGGTGGTCGTGGGGCTGCGTGGAGCTAAAAGGTCTTTTTTCCCTAGGCTCTCACTGCTCTGCTAGGTTCACTATTGCATAAAGAAGAAGAGTTGACTTTAAAGTGACATTGCGTGTTTCCCTCGCCCTCCTCCCTCTACTCCATCTCTCTCTTTATCTCTCTTTCAATCTCCCTTTTTTCTCTCTCCACCTCTGCTGCCCAATCACCTGTCCTTATTGCAATTCGCCACACTGGCTCTCTGTCGACTTCCAGCTCTTTTTCTTCCCCCTCACCTTGTTTGTTTTGTTTATTTGTTTGTTTGTGTTGTTTGCAGACCTCCCTCTTTCCTTCCCAGTTCCTGACTCCATTCAGTGTTTTCCCTCTATCCCTCCATTCTATGTTTTCCCTCAGTGTATTCCCTCCCTTAGATTCTAATTCTGATTCTGATTCTGGTTCTGGTTCTGGTTCTAATTCTGATTCTGATTCTGATTCTAATTCTCATTCTGATTCTGATTCTAAATCTGATTCTGGTTCTGATTCTGATTCTTCTTCCTGCCTTTCTCCAGTACCCTTCAGGAGGGGGTGCCCCCTGTGAAGCAGTGCTGCAAGGGCTTCTGCATCGACATCCTCAAGCGCTTGGCCAGGATCGTGGGCTTCACCTATGACCTCTACCTGGTCACCAATGGAAAGCATGGGAAGAAGATCGATGGCGTCTGGAACGGCATGGTGGGAGAGGTAAGGCAACGGTGGAGTTTGACGGAATGATTGAAAGCACTCCGTTGAGCCCTCTGGCTGCTCTCTGTATGATATGGGCACAGATGAGGTGAATCAGATCCAGTGTCCTTCTTGAGAACTGAGCCCTGGACCATCAAAGACTCACTGTAACTGACAGGAATCAGCTTCATGATTGGCTCGGTGATGTCAGTTAAGTCTCACTACTGCCCGAGGTTTAGAAGAACTCCGAGATTGAGTTAAGTTCAGAATGGCCTAGAATGAAGTCTGAGCTGTGATGTGAGGTTAGGCTAGTTTTCTGACTTATGCTAATTAGCACCGCTTGTCTTCCAGTGTATGTAGTGACCCTGCCGCTGGCATATTTGTAGTGTCTGTGCTGTGTCCGCTGCGTGGACTGCATTCTCTGCTGGTCTGGAGCAGCCTCCGGGACTACCAGTGAAATACCGCCCGTCTGCTCACAGGAGACTTACGAGACGCTAATGATGGCTTGTGTGCTCTTTCAAACTCTCTTTTTCTGTCTCTCCCTCTCCCTCTCTCTTTCTCTCACACTCTCTTACTCACTCTCCTTTCACTATTCACACACACACACACACACATGTAGTCGCAGACAGACATACACACACACACACACACACACACAAACGCCCATTTTTTCTCCGTTTGTCGGCTCTGTCTTGGATACGGCGGCAGTTCCCTGTGTGCTAGGAACAGGGGGGCTGTTGTTTTGTGAGAGAATTCCCGCTGAGATGTTCGCACCCCTGGGGTAGACGTGGTTGAGGCGGTTGCTAGGGAATGGGAGGCAGCTCTTTTTACCGGCACACTCGCAGCCTCTTCTAGCATCTTCCTGCAGATCTGCGGATCCTTGTCCAATGACGTGACAGCACGCCCCCAGAGACTCGGGCCAAAGGTTATTTTCTCAGGGATTTTTTTTTTTTCGCCCGCTTTGACTTTTTAAGGTATGGCCTCACCAGGATTTGACTTATACAGCAGCTTAGATGCACAGGCAGGCAAGCAAGCAGGAAGACAGGCTGGCATGTGGGCAAGGAAGCAAGCAAACAGGCGGGCAGATTTACAAAGAGACAGAAAAGTTGCAGCAGCAGCTGCACTGGAAATAGCCTCCTCTGTTTGAGATGGCTGATAGGGGTGCTGAGGTCTCATTTAATGGAGATAAAATGGATGCGCTGTCGACCGTGGCCGTGCTCTTGGTGGACTTTAGGACAGAGGCCATAGGCTTTTTTAATTGGCCTGTGATATTGACGAATGAAAGCAGGTGCTTTGATTTATCATTGAATCAATGACCTCAGTTGACTTGTTAAGTTGTGAAGAAAGTCCCCCAATCTTGCTGAGGTTTGTAACTGCTATTCCACTCTATTTTTTAGCAAAAGAAACCTGCGTCTGTTGTTCAATGCAGCGTCATTAATCTTTAATCGACAGGGATGTAGAGCTAGTTGTCAGGATGAATCATTTAATTTAATATGTGGGTTAAATGAGTGCGTTAGATTCATGCATCACAAGCATTCACTACTGATGTTTCAGCACTTATGCATAAACATGCCTGTTAAATTAAAAAACAGTGTTAAAAATGAAGTGCTGAAGCACTTCTTGTCTCGCTTGTAAATGTGTTTCAAGGCTTTTTTGATGGGATAAATTATTGTAATGATGCGTAATTACCAGTTTGTGCTCCAAGGTGGAAACCACATAATCACCTTTCCCGAGTCATGAATAAACCACAGTGGTGTGCATTTTGATACCGAAACGGTACAGAAATGGCTTTTGATTTTCCGAGCTAGGTGGTGTACAAGCACGCTGACATGGCCATCGGCTCACTCACCATCAACGAGGAGCGGTCCCAGGTGGTGGACTTCTCCGTACCTTTCGTGGAGACGGGCATCAGTGTCATGGTCTCCCGTAGCAACGGCACCGTCTCCCCTTCTGCCTTCCTTGGTAAGTGACAGGAGGGTGCGAGGGGGCCGTTTGACATCAGATTAGGTCTGGCGCTCGACAGACACCCTAAGGTCACGCAGCACATGAGCGCTGGGTCAACACTGGAATGGATCCCCCGTCATCTCACTGATAGGGGTCCACAGGCTCTATGTGACAATAAGGGCTATAATATCCAGTTGATTACATCATTCACGATTTCAATTTAATCGTGATTACAAATGTCAGGTTTAAAAGAGTATTCATACTATAAACATGAATAGAGAAAGAGAAAATGTAGAAAAATAGGTTGTTATATATTTTAATAATATGTTCTCTTATGTATTTATATTGTTATTCAGTTTTTTCCTTACATATTCAAAAAAGCCCTTTTGAAATAGATTTGACAAAACAGTCAGGTTTAATATAGTATATATACTATAAAAATTAATAGACAAGAAAATTGGGAAAAATATATTCAATATTCTTATTCTTTTTTTTTTCTTTAATTATTGTAAAAAAGGCCTTTAGAAATAGATATGACAGAACTGTGTGAGAGTGAAATTCTGATTGGGTCTCCTATATTCTCTTCTCTCCCCATCCAGAGCCTTACAGCCCAGCGGTGTGGGTGATGATGTTTGTCATGTGCCTGACGGTAGTTGCGGTGACCGTCTTCATCTTTGAGTTCTTCAGCCCCGTCGGCTACAACCGCAGTCTTCAGAGTGCCAAAAGTGAGTTTGCTCTCATTGGCTCGGGCGGCTATTGTAGGTTGTGTCTATACTGCCGAGTTGTCGGTTGTGACAAGACAACTTTAGCTGCAGCTTGTTCATAGCAACCCAAAACAGAGTTGTCCAGCCATGCAAAGTGTGTTTGTGTAGGAGGCCAATAGCAAAATTCATCATTTTAATTTATGAATGCATCATCCTCTTATGAATGATAAATTGTATTGAATTGAATGTATCGTTCTCAGATGTACTCACTGGCCTGCACTGGTCTGGATGCAGAGAGCCATGTATAATTCAACACTGCAGGTTTTTGCTCCCTTGGTTTTATGTGCACCTCCTACTCACAGTTCATATGCTCCGAGCTTTTTATTGTATCCCTGCTGTACTGTATATATATATGGACATGCCATTTTAAATCAATTTGAAAAATCTGCTGGAGCAAGACAGAACAGTTCAATGCCTTCTTAGTGATTGAAGGGCCGGGGGAATGTTGCTGGCCTGTCAACTTTATGGCGGTTTTGTGGCTACTGTCAAGCCACGGCGACAGCAGGAGAGGCCCGGTGTTGCAGCGTGCAGTATAAAGACTGGCATTTTGCTGGCAGCGAGGGAAAGTGGAGAGTGAACAGATTTGCATAGCCTCGGATGCCCGCGTAAGCTCGGAGGCAGAGTGGAACAGACAACTCTTGTGTCACCCGCCATAAAACCAGGAGAGAAAGTCGGGGGCTTTGAGCTGCGGCCGACTCTCGGTCCCTCGACTGCCTGCCTGCCTGACGCACACATGGTGAAATCTCCTTTGTTCTCCCGCTGCCCATGAAGGGACGGAAGATTCCGGCGTGCGGAACCTGAGCAGCCACTCCGTGGCAAATTGGAGAGGGAGAGAAATGCTTGTTTGTTTCTTTTTTTTCCTCTGCTTGAGCAAACATTGGTTAATGAAGAAAGGAAATGCACAGCGCACACAATGAAAATCAAATGGAAAAGAGTCAAGAGGAGACACACTTGATGTAACCATTAGAGCAGCTTAACAACTAAAACAACAGTGTTCAACAACAGACTGCTCAATTCAGCTGTCATATCTTCACTGTTGTAGCTAGCAACAGCACATGCCTTTCACTTTTTAACCAGGTCGAAATGCAATTGAGATTCTTTGCTCTTAAGATCTTTTTACGTGTTCCCCATGGTACACAGCATGTGACAGCTTTTTGACAATCGATATGCCCTGTGTTGCCACCTTAGTTTCTGCTGCAGTGTGTGAAGGGTTCAATAGCAATGCAAATTTGGGAAGAAGAGCTTGATGCGGTTCCAAGCCCGGAGCTACGGTCCCTGAAGTCAACCTCTTTAAGTCAACAGAAAAGAGAAAACTATCCATTGCATTACAATAGCTGCTGATGCTGGCTTTGAACAGCAGCTAAAAATAGACACATTAGAGGAGCACAAAAATCCTTCTGGCACTAGTGAACTCTACTTGAGTTCCAGTGATCAAACATTAAGGTTTAGAGATGTTGCAGGTGTCGACAGGTTCACAGCAAATGAGTTGAAATCGCTAAATCACCATCTTTTTAAAATCCTTAAGAAGTATTTACAGCATGTCAATAGCTGTGAGGGTGAAGTGTTCTCACTGGTAAAAGTGTAACTGGAAACATTCATTCATTCATTCAATTTGTATTTATTTATTCATTTATTCATTCATTTATTCATTCTTTTGTCTTTGATGTTCATTTATTTATTCATTCATTCTTTCATTCATTCAACCTCTTGTCTTTTGTATTTATCCATTCATTCATTCAGTCATTTATTAATTAACAATTAATTTATTCAACGTTTTATCTTTGATATTCATTCCTTCATTCATCCATTCATCCGTTCATTCATTCATTCATTCATTCATTCATTCATTCATTCAACCACTTCCTTGCTCCCTGACTTCTTTCTTCCCCTTTGTTCTAAAGAGCCTGGAGGTTCTCAGTTCACCATAGGGAAATCCATCTGGCTGCTGTGGGCCCTGGTCTTTAACAACTCTGTGCCTGTGGAGAACCCCAAGGGCACCACCAGTAAGATCATGGTGCTGGTCTGGGCCTTCTTCGCTGTGATCTTCCTGGCCAGCTACACTGCCAACCTGGCTGCCTTCATGATCCAAGAGGAGTACATAGACACAGTGTCTGGGCTTAGTGACAAGAAGGTATGTGAGTGTGTGTGTGTGTGTGAGAGAGAGAGAGAGAGAGAGTACATAGGCACAGTGTCAGGCCTTAGCGACAAGAAGGTAAGTTAGTGTGTGTGTGTGTGTGTGTGTGTGTGTGTGTGTGTGTATGTGTGTGTGTGCTTGAGAATATAGACACAGTGTCTGGCCTTAGTGTGTGTGTATGTGTGTGTTTAGCAACAAGAAGATAAGTGGCAAAGTGTGTGTGTGTGTGAGAGAGAGAGAGTGATAGAGGGACGACAAAAAAGAGATTTACTGCTGTGCTGATGGAGATGTAGTGCCTGGGAAAAAAAAGAGCTTTCTAAAAGCACCATGTTTTGGAATCCCTGCGGACCTTCGTCCTGCATCTTATTTGAATAACAACATTCTAATGGCCTTCCAATGGAACCATTGTCACATTATTTGTTTGGAATCATTTTGCGGAATTGCCTGTTGTGTTGTGGAATTCAGCTGAGTAATGAATGAATCATAAGCATGTACAGTAGGTGCTGAGGTATGTTTTTGCAGCACTTAGGCTAAGCCTATGCTAGCAGTGCACAGTCATTTCTCCTGAGAGACAGCGGCAGGCTATTAACAATGTATTAACCTGTTGCTCCAACTGTATTACAATTCCAATTTAGCCGGGATAAATTCCCCCCTGGGATTGATCCCGAGCTCGTCCACGTGAAGCAGGCAGGCTGCCGCGTGGACCACTTCCAACCATGTCTCAGATGCACACAGACATACGCACACACACATACAGACACACACACACACACACACAATTACACACACAAGCACAAACACACACATACACACACTTTCTCTCTCCCTGGGTAGGGACATGTTGGATGTCATGGTGATTCTGCTGAACACTTTTATTGCTCCATGAAGGTGGGGCCCAGGTTCAATTTTCAATTCATTGGAGTTTAGTCAGAAGCGATGCTTGGTGTTTGGTGTTTGTGTGTTTGTGTTGGGGTGGGGGAGGAAGGGAGGGGGCACGCTTGCTTGATTCATGGTCAGTGGCATGCTATGGGCTGGGCATTTGATGTTCTTGGGTGCGTTTCCCAAAAGCATCGTTGCTAACCAAGTAAGCAACTTTGTTGGTTGCAATGCAATTGTCCATTGCCAACCAACTCAGTTGCTAACTGGTTAGCAACGATGCTTTTGGGAAATGCACCCCTGGTGATTAGACGTGGAATGGGCTGGACAACCTCTGTGCTTGGGAATCAGTGTCCTGGAAAGGAGAACTGGAGGACTGTGCTTTCCCATGATCCTCTTGGCTCTCCTTGGCTATCCTCTTGATAGAAAAACAGCTATTTAGGGTCTGTGGGGCTTGGAGAACATGGCGCAATCCCCTTTACTGTGTAATCCCTAAGTGCCTCCCCCCTCTCTTTCTTTTCCTTTCCCTCTTTTCTTCTCGTTCTCTCTCTTTCCCTCTCTCCTTCTCTGCTGGCATTGCTGTCTTTTCTACATTAATCAAACATTATTATTGCACCACTGTGAAGAGTGCAATCAATAGGAAAAGAATGAAGAGCATCAGCAATAAAAATAACAGCCATATTGTCAACAACAACAACAACAATAACAATAATAATAATAATAACAATAAATGCAATAATGACTTCTGTCCTTGTCTTGTCTGTCTTTCCCTTCTCTATCGTTCCTCCTATCTTTCTGTTTTTTTCTCTCTTCGTTCCTCACCTTTTTTTTCCTATCTTTCTTCCTCCCTCTCTCTCAATCTCAGTTTCAGCACCCCACAGAGCAGTACCCCCCTCTGAAATTTGGTACGGTTCCCAACGGCAGTACGGAGAAGAACATCCGCAGTAATTACCCCGACATGCACCAGTACATGGTCAAATATAACCAGAAGGGCGTGGAGGAGGCCATCACTAACCTCAAGACTGGGTGTGTGCACAAGCCTCAGTCCCTCCTCAGCTCCTCAGCATCTGTGTGACCTCACCTCTCAATTAGTGTGTGTGTGTGTGTGTGTGTGTGTGTATGTGTGCTTCAGCCTCAGTCCCTGCTCAGCTTCTCAGCTCAGCTCAGAGCATCCGTGTGTCCTCACCTCTCAAGTGTGTGTGTATGTGTGTGTGTGTGTGTGTGTGTGTGCTTCACCTCTCATCGCTCTCCTCTCACTTCCATTAGATCTTCTCCTGCCTTTCTCTACCTCCCTCTCTCCCTCTCTCTCACTCTTTCTCACACTTGTTCTCTCTCTTTTTCATCCTGAGAAAGTGTGTGTGTGTGTGTGTGCATGTGCATGTAATTGTGGATGTATGTGTGTGTGTGTGTGTGTATGTTATTGCAGATTTGTACATAATGTATGTGTGTGTAGTTGTGTGTGTGTGTTATTGCAGATTTGTACATACTGTATGTGTGTGTAGTTGTGTGTGTGTGTGTGTGTGTAATTGCAGATTTATACATACTATATGTGTGTGTAGTTGTGTGTGTGTGTGTGTGTGTGTGTGTGTGTGTGTGTGTGTGTGTGTTGTGTGTGTGTTTAATCCTGGAGAGTTGACTCTTCCTAAGCCTCTGCCATCTCCCTGTTGCTATCTCTTCCCACGGCCCTGTTCACAGTCAGACTTAAAGTACCGCGACATGAGATGCCTTCACTTGCTTGTGCCCTCTCTCCCTCTATCTCTCCCCTCCTCTCCTTCTCACTCCCTCTCTCACCCTCAACACACACACACACACACACACACACACACACACATGCCTAGCTTCCCTCAGAGTGCATATCATTAAACTTTTAATCCTCATCCCTATTTCCTCACCTTCACTGTAATGCTGTGTGTGTGAGTGTGTGTGTGTAGCTGGGTAACTACCCCATTTATCCCTTTTCCTATATTGCACGTGTGACTCCATTTAAATCCAATTCTCCTTCCATCCCTCACCCACACACACACACAACACAAACACTTACCCACAGAGACAAACACAAACACACACGTGCCTACACACACAAACACACCCCCCACACACACTGTTGTTTTGCCTACTCCTTCCTTCCAACCCACCCTGACCTACACTGACTGTCCCCTGCATGCATGTCCCCCCCTCCTCCTCCCTTCCCCCACCCCCTCACCCCCCCTTCCACCCCCACACAGGAAGTTGGACGCGTTCATCTACGACGCGGCCGTGCTCAACTACATGGCCCGGAAGGACGAGGGCTGCAAGGTGATGACCATCGGCTCGGGGAAGGTGTTCGCCACCACGGGCTACGGCATCGCCCTCATCAAGAACTCCCGCTGGAAGCGACCGCTCGACCTGGCTCTGCTGCAGCTGGTTGGAGACGGTGAGGCCACAAACAGGGGTTGGAGTGAACGAGGGAGGGGGGAGAAAGAGAGACAGAGGGTGGGGGGGGCGGGGTGGGGAGAGACAGAGAAAGGAGATGGGGTCAAAGTTACTGAAGAAAGATGGAACACTAAGTTTAACAAGACAGGAGCCTGAGGCTGAAATGTGAAATGTTCCTCTCGCTCTCTCTGTCTTTCTCTCTCTCTCTCTCTTCTTTTTCTCTGTCACTTTGTCTTTTTATCTGTCTCTCTCTTTCTTTTTCTCCATTTTAACTGCCATGCCTTCTTTCTCCTAATCTCTAAATGTTCTTGTTCCCGTCTGAGTTTTCCTCTCTCCCTCTTTCTCTCTCTCTCTCTCTCTCTCTGTCTCCGTCTCCCTCTCTCTTTCCCTCACTCTCTCTCTCCCTCCCTTTCTTTCTCTCTCTCGCTCTCAATTGTGTGCATTGACATCTTGCTCCTTCTCTCCCTCATTGTGAGGAGTGTGTCTGTGTCTGTGAGCTGTGTCTGTCTCTGTCTCTCGTCTTTCTGATGGCTGAAAAAAAAGCGTGGTTTCAAGGTCGCTTTGTTCGACAGGATCATCACACCATGTCCGCTGGTGCCGCCATACTGTAGTTATCGCAGATTAACTGGGAAAGGAGGAGGAAGTGTGTGTGTGTGTGTGTGTGTGTGTGTGTGTGTGGAGTGAAAGGGTCAGTGTGAAAGAGGGTGAGAATGAGCTGCTGAAGTGTGAGCGCAAAGAAAAGAAATGGAAAACAGGTGCTAATAAATGTGTGTGTGTGTGTGTGAGTGAGTGTGAGCGAGGTGAGGATTGGAGGAGTATCGGCCTGATTCTCCGGGTGTTTCAGTAGGCATATGTCTGTTTGTTTTCTCGGGGAGACAAATGGTGTTCACGTGTGGGCACACTCGGCTAAACCCAGCCAGGTAATTGCCCATGTGTTCTCCATGCTTGGAGTGGCCCTCCGGCCCCCTGATGCCCAGGGCTAGGCTACTGGAGGGGAGGGGAGGAGGCCTGCACACACACACACACACACACACACATGTGTGGCACACACCCCCCACACACACTCAAACATACACGCAAACAAGCAAATGTGTGCTCTCACACACACACACACACAAACACACACACACACACACACACACACAGGACATACACACAAACATTCACACATTTGTGCAAACACACACACACGCACAGTTGATGCCCAAGGCTGGGCTACTGGAGGGGAGGCGTAGAGGTGTGGAGGGGGCCTGCACTAGAGGGATCACAGCTGATTGGGTGCAGCTGTGATCGCTCTAATAGTCATTTGCACTGCACACACACACACACATACATACATGAACATGAACACACATGCACTCAAACACACAGGTACACACACACACACACACAAACAAACAAACAAACACACACACAGTACACACGTGTGCACGCGTGCATAGTGTATTGTCTCGACTGGGCGCTCTGTTTAGGCGTGCGCTTTTTAAATCCTCTTTGGTGGAGGCGAGAGAGACAAAGCCCTCCGCACAGCTGCCAGGTTCCACTCGAGTCGCTCAGGCAAGGCAGCGGACACGCTTATTCGGTGCCAGGTTCAATTCACTAACCCCCTCGTTAAACAACACGGCGCGGGAAATGGACAGAAACGTCTGTGCTGATTTTGTCCTTGCGTTACCTTTAAATCCCTCCCTCCAACGCACCGGCTTTTCTATTTAACGGGCAACGATAATGCCGCGCAATTAGCTGGACGGATTACAAGTGTCGAGCATTACCTGGAAAAGCATGTCCTCTCCGGGCCACTGTACTCAGGCCCGACCCCGTAGTAAACTGCCCATTTTGCGCTGCCAAGGATATCGAATGCCAGCAGGGGCTTCATTAAAATAGTGGGGTGAGTGAGTAAGAGCGAGGGCCTGACACATGGTAGGACTGAGAGAGGAGCACAGCTGAAAGGCTGGACGGCGCCCGAACCCAACGCTCCAGCTCGTTTTTGTCATTCTAATTGGCGGGAGGAGTCGGCAGGGCGGCGGGATGGAGGCTGGCACGACGCTGGAACGACACTGCCACATCAGCAGGGCACAGTGGTTTATGTGGCAGACGGAAAATACTGCCAGCGAGATGCTGATTGAAAATTACAGGAGATTCATTACCGCGGGAATAGCGCAGTATCAACACACAGATTACAGTCGCGGCAGTGAGTGTAGCAGCGCACAGCTGCTTTCTGAATGAGATAACTGCGGTGAAGACACTCCACCACATGTATACGAGCATTATACCTGGAGACTGCATCTGTTTGGTTGGAAATTGGCAGAATTTGTGTGTCAGTCCAAAGCCTGCGGTTCAGTTTTGGTTGATGGAGGCCCGACACTCATCAGGCAAATATTTCGTCTGATGATCCTCTATCCTCTATCTATGTTATTGTCAGGTCGGGGTTAATGTAATTTCCTATGCAGTGTTTTGTGGTCGTTGATAAAAAAAAAATCTTTGATCTGCCTTTTTCTGTATATCTTTGATCTGCCTTTTTCTGTATAGCGACTAAAACAGTTTGTACTGCATGCTCTGGTAATGGGATTCGCTGGTTGCATTCATCAAGGACAAGAGGCTGCAATGTTCCTGATTCTGGCGTGCTGAGCACAAGGGCTGTGGAGTCATGCATTGTCATGGAAATGAGCGGGAAGAACATGGTTGACAAGGGTGCGCTTGGTTGCCGCATGCTAGATGAGGAGGAAGATACTGAGACTCTCCAGGGGATGGCACGCACATCTCCTCAATCTCTGGCCTGCATCAACAACCTGGGCACACACACACATACACTCATATACACACACACTCACTCACTCACATGTAGTCACACAAACACGCTCACACACACACGTAAACACACACACACACACAATCATAGAAACATACTCACGTGCAAGCACACACAAACACTTACATAAACACACACACTTAACACACTCACACACAATCACACAAACACATACACACACTGTCAAACACACACTCACGTGCAAGCACACACAAACACTATCACACACACAGATTCACACACACACACACTCACTCACACACACACTGACAAACACACACATGCACACGCAAGCACACACGTAGGCCCGCACCATCAAGAGGCTGACCACCTTTTTCTACAATTAAATGATTATGATCTCCTCCTCCCCCTCTGTGGTTGTGGTCTTCTCCCTGGGCTCGGACACTGTTTCTCATTCCATCACTCCTCCTCACCTCCGCACCAACTTTATTTCCATTCCCTCGCTCCAAGGTGGTGTGGTGTGTCTTCTCTCTGACATACAAACACAAACACACAAACTCTCACTCAGACTCTCTCTCTCTCTGTCTCTCTCTCTCTCACACACACACACACACACAAACACATGTTTTAGAACAGTTTTACGGCCTATTTTTTCACTCATCTCCTTTTTATCACTTCTCTCTCTGCTTCTTTCTCCCTGCCTGTAAATATTGCTGTCACTCTTCCCACAAATCTCTTTTCTTGAGACGTCCCTCTCCTTTTCTCTCCTCTTGAGACCTACTGTACCTCTCCTCTCCTCCTCTTCTCTCCTCATCTTAGCGCGCAGAGAGGAGGCCCTGCTGTTTGTCATAATGAGACAATCTCAGCCTCTCTTCATCCGTTTTGAGCATCTCTCTCTCTCTCTCTCTCTCTCTCTTACTCTCCTCTCCTTCATTCCCTTCAGCACAATTCACCAAGCATCAACAATAAGAGGAGCGTAAAAAGTGAATCTGTTTCCCTCCTGGTCCTCTCCATCCCTGCTCTACTCTCCGCCATTCCCGCTCTCTTCGATGGGATACGAGGAGATTGGAATGCAGGGGGGGACCTCCTCTTGCCTGCGGCACCCTCAGACCTCACTCACGCTTCCCATTGGCTGAGAGCTGCGTTTTGATCCCTCCCCCCCACCACCACCCCGTCCACCAATCCGCGTAGAGGTTAGACAAACAGGCTTCCCGTCACCTTCGCTGCTAATAAATGCTGCCCTCCCTGCCCTTGTATGATTAGCTGGTGCGATCCCCGCCCCTGAGACTAATATCTCGTCACCTTGTCGAACCCACTGTGACAGAGGCGCTGTCCCTCCTCGGAGGCGTTTGACCCCCCGACCTTTAATATCTTAAGCACTCCTGGATGGCAAACAAACAGGCCCCAGGGAGAGACTCTAATGAATAACCTCTGCGCCTCTCATTGTCTTTCGCTTCTTCTCCAGCATTTGGCCATCGCTTGCCTTCCTGATCCTCCAGCTCAATAACCAGCCAAACATTTACCCCCCACACCCTGCTTGTGTGTGTGTGTGTGTGTATCTAGTCCTGTATTCATTCCCTGCCTCTATCCTTCTCCTGGCCATTTCTCCAGCCTGTCCAGAGCATCACAGTGTTATTTCTGCAGCCCCCAATAAAGGCGGCCCAGCTTCATGATAACACCGTATCTCACACCTGTCCCCAGACCAGTCTGTCATCTCTCCAGCTGCTGCTCCCCTCCCCCCCTCTCTCCTTACTGACTCACTCTAATCATCTACTCATATTTCTCCTCGCCCTCTCTCATTCCCTTTCTCTCCCTCTCTCTCCCTTTCTCGTTCACTCTTTCTCTCTTCCTCTCTCCTTCTCTTTCTCCCTCTCCCCTCTCTCTCCCTCTCTCTTTCCAACTCTCCTTCTCATCCTCCCCTATCCCACTCTCTCTCCCTCTCTCTCCCAATTCCACTCACACCCTCTCTCTCTCCCTCTCTCCCACGGACCAGATGAGATTGAGATGCTGGAGCGCCTCTGGCTGTCGGGCATCTGCCATAACGACAAGATCGAGGTGATGAGCTCCAAGTTGGACATCGACAACATGGCGGGTGTCTTCTACATGCTGCTGGTAGCCATGGGCCTGAGCCTGCTGGTCTTCGCCTGGGAGCACCTGGTCTACTGGAAGCTCCGCCACTGCATGAGTGGCATGGGGCAAGCTGGCAAGCTGGACTTCCTCCTTGCCTTCAGCAGGGTAAGAGAGAGAGAGAAAGAGCAAGAGAGAGAGATTGCAAGAGATTTGGAGAGAAAGAGATTCTATGAGAGAGAGAGAAAGAGAGAGAGAGTGTGTGCGCAAGCGATTGCGATAGAGAGAGAGAGAGACAGAGAGAGAGGGGGGGGATGGGTTAAGGAGGAGGAAGAAGGATGGGTGGAGGAGAGCTTAGGAATGCATACACTAGTATTGATCACGTCAAAAAAGAAAGAGAGAGAGACAGAGAGAAAGAGAGAGAGAGAGCTGTGTAGCGCTGGGATAAGAGGCGCTAAAGCGTGTGACGGCTGCTTCACTGTACGATGAGAATTGTGTCCTAATCCCACCAAATTAAATTTTAATCCTTTGCTAAGGAAATCTTGGCCAAGCCAGGAATCAATAGGTGAGAATTATTTATTTGCTGCAGGAATGAACAAAAAAGAGAAAAAGAACAGAAAAAAAGAGATAAAGCTGAGCTGGTACATCTCAATCGGTATCTCTGAAGCTGGGTGGAAACTCAACCTTTTCCATCTTCTCTCTCTCTCTCCTCTTTTTCTCACTCCCTCTCTCTTTCTCTCTCTCTGTATCTGTGTGTTATGCAGGGCATGTACAGCTGCTGCAGCTTTGTGGACGAGACAGTGCAGGGCGGGGCCAAAGTCACAGGCCCCTCCCACCACCACGCATCCGTGGTCCAGGCCCAGCCCCCCACCCACATTGTCCCGGCAACAGTCAGCAACCAAGCAATGAGCTTGGCCCAGCAACAGCAGCAGCAGCAACAGCAGCAGCCTCCTCCCCAGCAGCCCTCGGGGCAGCCTCCGCCATCATACAAGACCCCTCTACCAGGCTCCCCCCCCACCGGGGTGCACTCTGGGGCCGGCCTGGGGCCCTCCAACCCTCCCCTCATGGGTGCCCCGCTGCCCTGCTCCACCTTCCTGCCTCGGCCCGACCGCAGGCTAGCTGTGGTGGACCGCTGGAGGCTGCCCAAGACTGCCACCGCCCCTGCACCAGTGGGGGTAAGAGCGGGCATGACGGAGATGCCACCCTACCCTCAGAAGGTGCCCACGGCCTGGACAGGTGCTCCCTCGGGAGGAGGTGGAGGAGCGGGTGCGGGGCTGGATGGTTACAAGCGGTACTATGGACCCATTGACCCAGAGGGGCTGGGGCCCTGCGTGGACCAGCAGACGGGCTCCCAGACCCCCAAAACAGTGCCCAGGGGTCACCCCCAGCCCCCGCCAGCCACCGTGGCTTACTACCAGGAAAAGGGCATGGACCATGGGGTGGGGAAGAAGGTGGTGGTGGGTGCCGGTGGAGGGGGTCAGGGGAAAGGGGTGAAACCTTTGGGGACGCCCCGGCTGCCTAGCAAGAGTCAGGGCCTCGGCCCGCTAGCCCCTAACCCTCCACTGCCGCACCCCTCTCCCCCTCTCCCCTCATCCTTCTGGAAGAAGCGCCGGACGCCCAAAAAGCCCAAGGAGCCAGGCGGGCCGCTGTACGAGAACATCCTGCCCCTCGGCCGTCGGGGCGGGAGCCGGGACGGGGCTCGGGAGCCGGGGGGCAGACGGGGTCGCCCCTCGCCCCCTCTTCCGATCCCCGTGCCTGTTTCTCTGTCCCCCACGTACACCCCTCCGTCACCCTCTCCATCTCTGCCCTACACGTCCACCTCCTCCTCCACTTCCACCTCCAGCACCTCCTCGTCCAGCTCCTCTGCGTCCTCCTCGCGCTCGACCTCCCCATCGTCCACCTCCACCACCTCCTCACCGAGCACCAGGGACCGCGACATCGAAGACGAGGAGGAGGAGGATCTGGACGAGCTGACGGAGGAGTCCAGCCTCCTGCAGGGACACTCCACTAAGCGAGAACGTGAGCGTTCCCTCCTGTCACCTCGCTCGCTCACCCACGGGCCCCCACCTCCCCCCATACCCCCACGCAAGCCTAGGGGGCCCAAAGGAGAGAGGGAACGTGAAAGAGAGAGAGAGAGGGAGAGAGAGAGGGAAAGGGGCGGCAGTCAGCTGTCCCAGCTGCAGGAGTGGTGGGCTGGCTGGGGAGGAGAGAGGGAGCGCGACCGAAGTGGCGACACGTCCGACCGAA
>JAGFZM010001232.1:635211-650211 GCA_017657215.1 Limnothrissa miodon
CCACCACCTACACACACACACACACACACACACACAAATGAGCAGTTAGACAAATACAATGCAGATTGGGTCTATGATTAATTGGTTGTGTTTGTTAGATGCCATTTCAACAGCCTTTCAACACTTCAAGAGCCAATATGCCAACAGCAGTTGCCTTTTATGGCTTAAACTACTGGGGTTTCAAGAAGATATTTTTGTAGAGGCCCCCCATAGCATAAGCCGTAAAATAGTCAGACAATTAAACCTTAATGTCATTTTAGTTTTATATTGTTCTGTATGTCGTTTCACCCTGGCCTGCTAAACGTCAGTCACAGCCAACTTCCCCCTTTTCGTAGTTGAATGTAGCTTTGACATGATGTAGCAAAAAGTAGACCTACTTTTAGACTTTGTAGCATTTTGGATGCTGTTATTTAATATAGGATATTAGGATCAATCTTGTAATGGGAGGGACAGTGTGTGCTTCAGGAACATAGATCAAGGTCTTTAATAGCCTTTGACTTCTGAACAGTGCTTTTTAACAAAGCCGTCGTCTCCTCTCTGCATCCGTTGCTTTGGCAAGGCCATTTTTTGGTCTCTTTTTATTTGGAAACACTTGTCTTATTGTTTTAAAAAGATTGATTGCTCCCTGACACCCCTCCCCCCCCCACCCTCCTACCTTCACCCTCCTTAGATAAACCCCCAGAAATCACAGCATGTGTGAACGATCTACATGCTCAGGTATTGAAGTGTGGACTACGTAATTCAATTGCGGTGGACGCTGAGAGCCTTCTCGGCTGTCACTGGGTAATGTGCTGGGTGAACTTGGTCTGCGTCAGCAGCAATGCTGCCGTCAACGGTGATGGATAGCTGGCAAACTAGCCAGAGAGAGTGAAGGGTGCAGAGCCCTGGCAGGATCTGCCGTTGTGTTAAGGGTACTAAATATGAATTCTGTGACTGCATGTACAGGATTGACTTTCCAAACCTTGTAGCTTAATTTTTGCTGAGAGAAAAAAAATTATATTAAAAATATATAAGTATATATCTACTATGTTTTTTGAGAATGTACCATGTTATACTGTGATTTAGATATTTTATTGACCATTGTATTTAGTTCTCATTTTAATTTTATCATTTATCTATACAGAATATGTATATGTGCAAATAAATACATATATATACATACAGGTATATATATATATATATAAATGAGTTAAGTTTGGTATACTTGGAGGAAGTGTTAGATAACTAGTTTTAAATGTTTTAGCTTTGTAGCAATTCGAGACACTGAAGTCATTTTTGAATTTCAATTCCTCCTCTATGACTGTGAAGACATTAGTGCCTGTGAAAAAAGATGAGAAGAAGTCTACTCTGTTCATCCTCTCATCCGTCAACTGTACCTGCTTCACACTCATCCCCCCCCAACTGAAATACTACCTAACCTTTACCGTTATTTTAATCATCAAATTGACTTCGGCTCTCGCCATCACTCTCCCTTGATCGCTACCTATCTGACTTATATTTCAAGGACATTGTATATCAAACCAATTTGCTTATGTGCTTTTTTTTACACATGTGTTGCATCTCTTGATTGCTTTGAGCCAAATGTGGCATTTGATATGAGTATTATTTTCTCAACTGAAACCATGCTTTGTTCACTTCGAGTGTTGTTCTCACATGCTAAATGTCTCGCCTAGCAAAAAAAACAGAGACCAGTAGATACTGTGTTCCTGCTCCTCCTGATTGGTTATTGACGATGCTCCGTTTTAATGAACTATGTAACCATAATGACGTGCAGTGTGTGTTTCGATGACCTTGTCACTGTCGCAGGCGTCTGGGCTGTGCTGTGATCAGTGTGTCCTTAGGCCAGAGTCTCCAGCATGTCGACCTGTGCTGGATCGGATGCGTGCATGACCACCGACTCAATACAATGTAGCATAACGTGGACGCACATGAATGTTACAGGAAGTGGTCATCTCACCCATGCCGTGTGTACAGGAAGTGGCAGCGGCCCAATCTGTGTGTACAGTACTGTGTCCTTTGGAACCCTGTTCCAGTGGTGGAACGTTCAGTAGTGTTCTGTTGGAGTTCTATCTCTGGTAGATTATAGATAGATACATGTTACAGTGGGAAAGACATCCAACGTCAGTCAATATTTGGCTCAGAGATGAAACCATGCATTATGTAGTGGACTCTCACTATCCATCGAGTACTGCACTGAGGCCTGGGATGGACTTTGCCCAGTATGTCTGTGTGTGTGTGTGTGTGTGTGTGTGTGTGTGTGTGTGTGCATGCATTAGAGGCTGCCTTGCACAGGACTATATAAGACATGCATGCTAATGTTTCTCTCACTTGAAGCAAGTTGATTTGACACAAGTTTGTGTTTGCATTGAAGAGGAGTGTATTGTAAGTGTGTGTGTGTGTGTGAGAGAGAGAGAGAGAGAGAGATGGAGAGAAAGTGAGAGCGAAGGAGACAGTTTGCAGCTGCAGTTTTTGCCCAAAGTACAACACTGAATATAAGGGGGTACGGTGTGTATTTGCTAGTGACATTGAGTGAGGTTATGTGTTTGAATGTGTCTGTGTATTTATGGGAGTACGCATGTGTGTGAGAGAGTATTTATTTATTTGTGTGTGTGTGTGTGTGTATGAGTGTGTGATAGCGTATTTATTTGTGTGAGTGTGTATGTGTGTGAGAGAGTTTATTTATGTGTGTGTATATGTGTGTGAGAGTTTATTTATGTGTGTGTGTGTATCTGTGTACATTGAAAGATAGCACATAGGAGGCTGTGAGCACTCACACTGGTTTGTGTGTGTGCATGAAAGAGAGTGTGTTCATTTATGTGTGTGTGTGTAAGTGAGAAAGAGATTATTTATTTGTGTGTGTGTGTGTGTATGTTTGAAAGAGAGAGAGAGTGTGTGTGTGTGAGAGCGAGAGAGTGTGTGAGAGTGTGGGCTTGTATGTGTGTGCCTCCTTGTGCCTGTACAAGTGAAAGATAGCACACAGAAAGCCATGATCACTCACACTGGTACATATGGGATTCTACCCCTGCAACATCAGACCTTTTGCTCTCTCTCTCCCACTCCCTCTCTCTCTCTCCAACCCTCTCCCTTCTTCTCTCTCTCCCTCCCTCACTCCTCCCTACTTCTCTCTCTCTCCCACCCCCCCTCTCTCTCATTCTCTCTCCCTCCTTCTCTCTCTCCTCCATCCATCCATCCCTCGCTCTGAGGCTCTACATCTATCTGCTCGTGTAGGCAGCTTTTCTCTCCCGCAGCTGCTGCATGTCAGAGAGCTGCAGTGCTGCTGCTGCTGCTGCTGCGTGAGATCTCCAGCGCAGAAGCAGGAGCACGTGCAGTGTAGGCGTGGGTTAGGTTATGCCTCCGTATGCCTCGGCCAGGAGACGCAGCTGTCTTCCTGCGCAGCCTCCGAGCCTGCAGTGCTTCAAACTCCACTTCCTGTTCTGGAGATGGAGTGAGAGCTGTTGAATGGGGTGAGGTGGGGTAAAGTGGAGTGAAGGGTGTGGGGTGAAGGTGGGTAAAGGTTGAGGTAAAAAACGTAAATAATAATAATGAGAAGAATAATACTAATAATAATGGTGACCAGTGTGACTGAAGCCTGGTCATGGATAAGGGCTCTGGCCATTAGAGATTGTTATGGGTACAGTGATGACAACCAGTGATGTGCGAGGCCTGCGATGCGTGCTTGGCCCGCTGTGATCTGCAAACATGAAATGCGCTGTAACGGTTCCGCCATGGTCCCTCCCCAACATCCTCCCCTCCTCTTTCTTGTTTTTTTGGTTGGATTACATGCTGTGCTGTTTGTTTGCTCAATGCAAGTTATGATCTGTAAGCTCTGATTTTGCTCTTTGACCCAATGTATCCCCAGTGTGTGTCCTGTTCTGTACTGTACTGCTTCTGATGCTTCTGTTTCTTTCTCATCTGTGTGTGAGCTGGCAAGCCTATGCTGCGCCCCCCCCAGTGTTCAAACAGGGTCCTCAGAGGTGAGCCACTTTTTTATCACCTTGAAATAATATTCAAGGAACCGGGAGAGCCGGAGCTCATGGCTTGCCAGATCATTAACAGATCCCCCCAGTCCTCCGACGCGCATCCATCTCTGGTTTGGTAATAGCGCTCTCTTTTAATTTCTCAGAGGTGACTGGTTTTAATAACCCTGGAAAGGGAAGGAGGGGTGTGAAGTCACCACACAGCACACACTCCTGTTTCCGCGGGCAGACTTGTTTGGGTTTCCTCCTTAATCAAGTGTCGTAACAAAGACTCTGCTACTGTTGCTCTCCGCAGCAATGCCAGATGGCACCGCAGTGGGATTGTGTAACTAGCAGTGGCGGGCGTTAGCTGCTGACCACTCCACGGCCTTTGTACTGTACAGTCCAGACTGTTCCATAGCCCATCAGAGTTCTGTTGATTATGACATCACTGTCTGGGGCAGGGTCGGGGGGTCAGTGCTGCACTTACTTCCTGAGAATTGCTTCATAAAAAATTATTCTCTTTAATTAACCACTGACTGCTGCCTCTGTGTCTTTGTGAATCTGCGTCTGTCTCTGGGTGCCTGGGTGCGCGGGAGCAATACTGCCAACAATACACAATGTACAATACAATACAATGTACACTCAATTCAATTCAGTTCAATTGAAATGTGCTTCATTGGCATGACTTGTAATTCACAATATTGCCAAAGCATACAAAAGTAATGATGATAATAATAATAACATAATAATATTTTTCTCAATGAAATAGTAATGACATAAATATAAATTACAGTAAAGGGTGGGGTCATTAAACACCTCACAAAACTCACAAGCTCATTTGTAGGGCTTCATTAAAGCCATGCTTCATTTTTAATCACATACCCAATTTTGGATCACATCAATCAATGGGCCAAATGATCACCAATCAATAACAGCATTCCTAGAATTGAGCACATAGGGGAATAGATGGCACGTGTTAGGGTTAAAGGTACTGTACACTATGGGTGGACTGGAGACACCTACATTTAATGCAAATAATAGAAATTTAATTATAAAAGACGTATCATATAGCCATCCCAATCTCTATGCAGCCCTTGTCACACACATCCCCACACACAGACCTATTACTTTATTTTGCCTCATTCTACACCCCTCTTTTTATGCACATCAGACAGCATCTGTAATTAAACTACATTTTTTACACTGTTAAAAAAGTATGTGACAATAAAATTAAATAAAAAATGTGTAGGAACCATGGAGATTACATGCAGGATACATGCATTTGCAGGGTTTCACTAAAGCGTTTCACGTTTACACGTTCACTGTTACTCATCTCTCGCCATTTCCGTGTCTTACCGTCTGTCTGGTGTGTGTGTGCATTCATGTGTTTGTGTGTGTGTATGTGTTGTGTACACCAACCTTGGTGAGTGAATGTCTGTGAATGACAGATGAAAGCTTTGATCTCACAAGATCAGTGCTGACCCTCACTCAACTTCCTTCAAAGGCTAAATCTTTCTGCTTCTCATTGCCAAGGCTTCTATTTAAACTAAACTCCAAACCAGTCTTGATATCTACCATGCATTCATTAGTAATCTATAAAAGTAGTTTCTGACACCGTTACTATAAAAAACAACCAAATCACCAAGAAAGAAAGTGGTCAGACTGCATTCGCTTGCATGCTAGAAAGCACAGGTGGAATTTTAGATTTTGAAGTTTTATACAGGGGACAAGAGAGTAGGCAACAGCCAACTCACATTCTTTCCAGGAAGTTATCATATGGTTAGTTTATGTAGCCCTTTAGACTTTCAATGGCCTCTCTTAAAAAGCCTCACAATAGCAGGGCCAGTATAACCTTGGATGCTGTAGATCTTCCTCAACAGGCATTGATCACCAGTGAGCTCTTTGCCATTGATGTGCATGTCTGTGCAAAGCCGCGTGGGATGCAATGCGGTTGGTCTGAGGATGTATTGCGCCACGGGTATGCCAAGGCAGCACGGAGATTGATCCAGCTCTTATCCCCCTCACTGCGTCGTGCGCTTAGACTACTAACTAACGTCTCTCCCCTGCTGCCATACGCGCGCGTTCGTGAGTGCCTGTGTGCGCGCGCGTGTGCGTGTGTGTGTGTGTGTGTGTTTTAATACCTCACCATTCTTTCTCGCTCTCCTGCACGTGATAAAGGCGCCCTCGCTGTTCTCCCTTTCATCATCCGTGCCGAACGCCGCGGGCACCAGGAGCGCATCGTCTTGATCTCTCAATGGGCAGAAAAGGGGGGAGAGAACGCGAGATACAGAGAGAAAGAAAGTACCTCGACATCTTTTCATCCACACAGCGAATCCTGTCAGCTTTAATTTTTAACAGAGACCAAATCAGCACACAATGACAAATTATCGAGAGACACAGAATTCACTCCGCCTTCAAATGCTATAATGTGGGCTCACATCTTTATTGACATTAGCATTTATACATTAATATAAATTTGTTTCTAGGGATTTTTTTTTTCGTGGCAAAGCTACTGAGAAAAAAACTGTAACGCTTGATGTGATTATGTGAATATGTATGTTATTTTTATTTCCATTCACTGGTTTAAAAAGAATTCCACCCTAGTGGCAAGGTTCTCCGTATTGATGTCAAACCAAAGCTTATGTCTGACAGGCGGGATTTTCATCTAAAATGGTTCCCTACACTTCATTTTTCTAGCTCCCCAGTACACAATGGTGTTAGCTTAAATGCATTAAGACAATATTGATTAAATCGAAATGAAAACCTGTTAGCGGAGATTGATGTTTCTGGCCAAGGAAGTTCAGGAAGAGGCAGCGACAATTATAACCGTTCCCAATTGCAGGGGAGAAAAATCAACTTCTGGTTTCGTGGCATTCTTGCCATTCCATTTCCATTTCATTTAGCCTCTCGCCAAACCAACAGAAATCACACAAAACATTTATGATGTCATTAGGCTTGGTAATAGGTTAATATAATTGGTGTCCCTCTCGCTTTCCTTGCCTACACAAAAGAGCAGAGATTCTATCACAGCTAAAATTTCCAATTCATTAAACCACTATGGGGGTAATAGGAAAATGGCTGGTGTCCAGCTCGGACTCTCACTCACGCTGCGCTCACACTTCATGCTGTTAATCACCCTGAAAAATGAACAGCTCTTTTGTCCCCCGCCTCATGCGAGAAGTCCGGAACGCTAGGGTTAACCAGTCTAGCTATGACACCGGGAGCGGTCGCTGCCAAGCGCAATTACTAGCAAAAGGGTTTCTGAGACGTAATCGTTTTTCAGCGGCCCTCATTGGAGGGGGGGGGGGGGGGGGTGTCTGGGTTGGTTCCACTTCTGAAATGGATTGCTGTGTCCCGCTGATCGGAAGCTGACTTCATTGCCCATCTGAACAGAGCCCTTCCTCAACGATGACTCCTCTGTTTAATGCTTTGGACGTCTCCTACAGGCCAGAGACTATGGAGACCATTGGCAAGGTTGGATCCTTAATCTGGCAGGCCCAGGGTGTGAGAATGCCTCACCTTGGAATGGGGGCATTTGATAATTCATTTGTCTGCATTCATGTGCCCTCTTGAATGTAATTTTGCTAGTGGCCTGGTGATAAGAAATAAAGTCTTTTGCTGTTCTCCACGTCAGACTGGAGCCAGCCTCCATGGAGTCCTCCAGCTTTGCTCCAGCCAACAGGGGTGTGATACGGACCTACCATGTGACCCTGCTGGAACCCTGCATGCACATACCCGTCATTACACACAGGTAAGACCGGATCTGGTGTGGATGCTGGATGTGGATTGAACGTGGAGAACGAGACTTTGGAGCTGAGTGAGTTGGTTCCTCCCCAGTGAATTCCGCTAGTCAGTCAACAGAGCTGTTGCATGCTGAGGCTGGAAAAAGTTAGAGCTGGCATGTGTATGTGTGTGTGTTTGTGTGTGTGCGTGCTCTCCTCTTTGTGTCATTCCTCAACACTACATTGACTTATTAAAAGGAATTGATTGGCCGAGGAGTCTATTCAGCTGTGTCTGTGTGTGTGTGTCTGTATGTGTGTGTGCCTGGAGCAGATGCTGATTGGTTGGGTGCACTGTCAATCAGCCCCAGTGCTGCGGGAATAGGGCTGTGCTCCAGCACTGTGCGCTAGCTAGGGGCTCAGGGAGGGTCTAATGCAATGCATGGGGAGTGGTGCCAACCCGCTCCATCTCATAGGAAATCAAAGCATGCCTAGCTAATTCATCTGTTCTATACACAAAAATGTCACTGAAGGGAGAAACTACACATGTGTGTTTAGGTGGGTCGATGTGTGTGTGTGTGTGTGTTTGACTGTGTGTGTGTGTGAGAGAGAGAGAGAGTATTGTGTATTGTGCTGTAACACATCAAGTCAATTCCTTGACGTGTCAGACCTCACCGGCAGGCGTTAAAGTTTTAAGGAATCGATTGTTTGAAAGTCTGCGCTGTTCCCCCCTTGTTCCCAGCAGATAGCCAGGGGAGCTCCAGCTGAAGTGAGAAATTGCAAAATCCAGCATACAAAAGATATGAGCCCCTGTCCCCCAGCCTGCTCTCGGAGTCATGCTCAGATACGGCAGCAGCTCCCTGCTAACGAAGGGGGCCCAGCGCTGAAACCTGCTTGGCATTAATGTGTAAATAGTAGGCCTACCACACGGCTTTCACTCTCGACTTCGGAGAAGAGTGGCTTTTATGAAAAGCCCAGCGAGCTCGAGAAAATTTCGCCATTCCACAAGTCCTCTTCGATTTTTTTTTCCTGCACTCCCTTTTTAATCAAGTCCACAAATCATTGTTTTCCTCCATCCCAACACTCTCTCACATGCCCATGTGTGCATCTGTGGTTTATGTGTGTAATGCATTTCTGGAAAACTCACCATAGCTCATTTTTATGACCCGTGGACCAACATTGTAAAGCACACACAGATAGCCCAGAGAAATGCACTGTTAAATGACAATTGCCATGACATTATGGGCTCTTCAAAACAACTGATGCAGAAATATTCACACTAACTTCCATTTGTAGTGTTGTTTTTAAACACCACTTCTGGCCTGTTCACTGCTCTCTGCCTCTCGAAAACTGATTTCCTTTTTTTTTCTTTTTTCACCCCCTCCCTCCCAGTCTTTCCCTCAAGAAAATAATTTTCTCCTCTACATCCAGTATGTCTCCTTCATCAAGTCCATCTTGAACTGATTGCAGCTCGTGGAGGGGGGTGAGCCCCCCCAACTCCAATCCCGCAGTCCCCTAAATTAGCCTGCAGTCTGGCTGCAAGCGTCTGAATGAAAAATTCGTGAGGGACTGCAGGGTTGGGGGCCTAGCCTACTGCTGATTAATGCCCTTATCAATGGCGTCTAACCCTCTAATGCGACGCTGACATTTTTTATTTATTTCTTCTGTCTACAACGCCACTCAAAAGCTTCATATTGTTTATCCCGCACACTATTTCACACAAGTGTACTGTAGACTGAAGCTTTTGTGCTGTGTGTTTGGAGGGGTAAGTGAACTTAATCTACTGTGGACGATAGGATAATCCTGGGAAGCATTCCAGTCGTATTCTAATGCGCATCAGGTCCTGGTGTGAAAAGCTCTGGTGCTGTTCGAGTTCTGTACTTTTTAACAGATAACTAGAGGCATGGTGTTTTTGTAACCCCTGTCGAGAAAATTAGCGATTAGCATTCTGTCTGTGGCATTAGAGGGGCCCTGTGTGTTCTCTTCCAGAATGTGATGCGATTGGGCCACCAGATGAAAGGCCTTTTTCATGTGAATTGGCTCAACGCATTTGTCTGCCTGAAACAAAGATATATACTGATTGACTTCTGCCCAGCCGAGTATATTGCACAGCGACAAACGACATAAACACACAAAAACAAGCAACCCCACACACACACGAAAACTGAGTGACACCATTTGCTCTCTAACAATCTAGCTAATTATAATTGTTAATTAATTTTCTCTCAGTGTCTTCATCAGGAGACTAATAACCTACATTTTCATTAATTAGACCTTCAGCCCTTTGCTCTCCCTCTTCCCTCCCTGCTCCTCTTCTGACATCCTCCCTTTCCCTCCCTTTCTTTCTCTATATCTCTCTCTCCCTCCCTCCCTCCTCTATCTCAGTCCTCTGTATTAGTGTCAGTATTATTTCCTGTCATGTCCTTTCTCTCCGCCAATAAATACTGTGTTATTACCGCCCAACCCCCCTCTTGCTCCCTCCACACACTCTGGTATATTCTGGGCAGCCGTTGTCTCTGTGGTGTCTACTCCACACATGCACACAAGCAAGAGCACACACACACATTGACCTGGATTGTCCAGTATCAGCAGTGACCGATACAGTTGTGTGGCGCAAGTGCATCTTTTGCATGTTCCATAAAACGAACATGCCGTCATCTCCGTTCATGTGTTTTTTTTTTGGTCACTCATGCTAACCCTCCACCAGTAGGCTGCAGCCATCTGTTGGCCAATGAAGCTGGTCCATCCAGCCGTGCACACACACTGTCACTGTGATGTGGATTCACAAGCAAGCCATCTGTTGCTCCTCCTTTCAATTTGAAGTGGTTTGGAATAGAAGCTCTGGGCTCGGGTACGACTTCGGCTGGCTTGCCCGCCCGTCTGTCCGTCAGTCCATCCAGTCTCAGTGTCCACTCGTCCCCACCATCGTCCCCTCCAATGACTGGGCTGCCTGACTTTGTCCATATTGATGGCAAGTGGTGATAGCTCTCCGTGTCCCCCTTCCCCTCTCTCCTCATCGGTCCCTCCCTCCTCCACTCTCTAGAGAGAGGTAACCCAGATTTCAAAATGAATTGCTGCCTATTTCTTTCTATCTCCTCCCTCCTTCAATCTCTCTCTCTCTCTCTCTCTCTCTCTCTCTCTCTCCCTCTCTCACACACTTGAACTCATCCCTCCTTCCTGCTGGTAAAAACAGAATCAATCTTGGAAAGAGACTATCACCTCTGTCTCTCGATTGGGCAAAGGGATATACAGCACTCCACTCCTCCTCCGTCTCCTGTCGTTCCTGGAAAGCGTCCATCTAATCCTTTGCTTGTTTTGTCTCTCTGCTCTTTCGGGCTTGACACTTTTTGGTTCTTTTTCCCCCCCCTCTCTTTTTTGGGCTCGTTCTCTTGTTTTCTCCTCTTCCACACTTTGCTTTGTCTTGCCTTCTTTCTTGTTTTCTTCCTCAATCAAGGGCGGGTGCAGAAAGACAGCAGGCTGACTTTCAAAGGGATAGACAGATAGAGAGAGAGGGGGAGAGAGGAAGAGGAGCACCCCAGTCTTTGATCAAGTGTGTCAGCAAAGCAACCATAAGTACAGGTACTTTCTCTCTCCCTCTTTCTCTCCGTCTTTCCATCTCTCTCCTCTCTTTTTTTGTCTTTCTGCACCTCCACTGTCTCCAGTCAACTTTCCTCTCCACTGTTTTCTGTCTTATTTGTGCATTCTGGCAGTTTGAATTGGTGGCCTATTTTCCGCTTGTCTTATCTCTGGCTCTTTTTGTTTGTGCTGGTTCTTGACATGGCCCTGCTTCTTGAGGAGCACAGGAGTCCGCGTGTGAAGAGGGGACATTTTTGATGCTCTTTTGCCGTCTCTTAATTGTGTCATTTGATGCTGCTTATTTTTAGGGGTCCTGTCAAAACAGCTCCCTTCTGGCTTGTCTTTGAATGCCATAGCTGGGATGCCAAGGTTCCAAATAAAGCTGATTTATTGGACTTCACAGGAGTTTTAATGAGAGCGTGTGTAAGGGGTGCGGGCATGTGCACAGTGTGAGTGTGGTAATGATGCCGGTGTCAAAGGTGAGGTCTTAATGGAGCTAGCTGCTTTGGTGTGTTTGATGGGAGCGGAGGCAGAGCTGGAGGGATGCTGGGGCAGAGAGAGGGAGAGGGAGAGAGGGCTGGTTGACATGGTGACGGTAGACGGGGAGGTGGTGAGTGAAGTAGGGCAGGACTTCCACTAATCTCTGTGTGCCTCTGAGACTCAGACAAGGTACATAGCGGCCATGTGTGAATTAACCTACCTCTTCCTCCTTCTCCTCTTTTTCTTCTTCCTCCTCTTCTCTCTCCCTCTCTCTCTCTTTCTCTTTGTCTTTCTCTACTTCTGGACCCTTCCATGATTCTTTTTTTGGGCTCTCCTCCTTCTGTCCGGCTATGTTCCCTCTTGGTCGCTCATTAACTTCATGTCTGTCACATGACCCTCCTCTCCTCTCCTCTCTTGATCGCTGTATCATCTCTAACATCTTCATAATGTATCCCTGCACCCCAACACCCTTTTCCCCCTTCCTAACCCCCCCTCTTCTGTGTCCCCCTGTCCCCCTGCAGAGGCAAGATGTCTACCCCAGTCTCTCCCTCTCCCTCTCTTTCCCCGCTAGCTCTCTCCTCCCCATCTCCCTCTGCGTCCCCTCTCCCTTCTCCCCTATCCCCTCCCCCCAGGGTGCCAGTCTTCCAGAGGAAGGGTGCCCTCAAGCACAAGAGGATCGTCGAGGTGAAGGACCATCAGTTCACGGCCCGCTTCTTCAAGCAGCCCACCTTCTGCAGCCACTGTACTGATTTCATATGGTAAATAAAACATACACCAAGCTAGATCACTGTCTACTTAGTTGGTGTATACTGCTCCCACACTCCACTGGGTACAGTTGGTATCCTTGGCAACAACGCCTTCACAACTACTGTTTCACTTTAGAACACTTTTTCCTATTAAGAATTTTGAATTTAGAAGATTCTACAACTTGACAGCCACACTTGGTTACTTCTCATGTTGTTTCCCCAGATAAAGATCACATTCCTGATGGAAACAGTTAATCCCACCTTAA
Organism: Limnothrissa miodon; assembly: GCA_017657215.1. NCBI lineage: Eukaryota > Metazoa > Chordata > Actinopteri > Clupeiformes > Clupeidae > Limnothrissa > Limnothrissa miodon. The sequence continues at coordinate 647,958 of JAGFZM010001232.1, forward strand.
AAGGCTTTCACAGACATCATCCCAAGGAACTTTCCGATATTGTGCTCTGTGGAAATATTCCACACCTTGTGTGAGCTTTTTCTCTGTTGGATAAAAAAATAGAACACCTTATCCTAATATAACCTTATCAAAATCCTGAATCCACACCTTTATGTTGATTTAGGCCTGGTGGAAGCCAGTCAAGCATGTTAAATGCCTTTGCCCCATAGCAGGCTAGTCTGATGATTAAATTACATTAAAGGCTGATTAAATTATCATCAAAGTAGTATTTGATCATTAGGAAGATTATTTTATCCCTTCTAACGCTCACATGAATACATGCAGGAGGCAGACAGAAACCAGCTGATCAGAAATGTGAGCTCGTTCATATCGTCCAGTGGATCTACATGCGTTTGGCCTTGTAAAGATTAAATAATCATGTCACTTTAAGCAGAACATCACTTGACTGATCAAACAGGAGATGGATCTCACACACCAAACGTGTTGGCTGGAGGCACTGTCATCCCTCACTGTCAAATAATGAACTTTAATGATGTAATGATTAATTTTATGCTTGGTTGCTGAGCTACAAGGCCCCTGCTCTGCTCACACTCATGATGTGTGTGTGTGTGTGTGTGTGTATGTTTTTCCCAAGCCTTGCCTCCATATGTGCTAACCACATGGGGTTCAAATCAAGGCTGCCAATCTATAGTTTAAGTGTGAATGCTAAGGTCACATGAGAGGAAATGGTTTGTGGGTGGATAAGGCATCAGTGGCAAACACGCTGTGCTGGGTTGCCATGACATCTCCTCAGCACTGAAAAGCACAACCAAAGAAAGCATATGGTTTTGGACTTGTGTACAAATAACCGCTTGTAGCGCGGCTTTTTAACTAATGTTTTATGAGGCTCATCAAGTAAAGTGAAGCGCTCCCTGTTGTCAGGCCGGGGCAATCCTCTGTTATGGCTCTCCAGCCCTCGTTGTGGAGCTGACCTTGCTTTGTGCCGACTACACATATGCACATATGGCAGCGCAAATGGCCCTGTGTAGTCGTGCCAAAAGCCCCCGGTTAGTTTCGAGGACATCTCGCAGAGCCTTCTCTATCGGCCGTTACTGGAAGACAAAGAGAAATGGAGAAGGGTAGGATTCACCTTGCTGAATCCACAGCAACTCCAGAGCTTGTTTGATCTCACAGAGCTCTATTTCTGGGACCACCTGAAACTCATATTCCCCTATGTTATTTACATTTGGGGAGGATATAGCACACACACACACACATTCAAAATTGGTTAATTAGAGCATGTGATTAGCCTTGCTGGAGGAAAGGCTAAGTTGCAGTGGAAGCAAATGGCCACTAGGCGGAGTTGTTTTTCAAAATATCTCATGAAGAGTCTCTCGTTCTCACACAGCACTCTCTGCTGGCGACTTTAAAACTTGTCTGTGTCCTTCCCCCTCAAAACACAAACACCTTGTTGCAATGATTTTTTTTAATTGATATGTCTTTTTCAGGGGCATTGGAAAGCAAGGATTTCAGTGTCAAGGTACATATAAAATATTGCACTTACAATAATTCATACAAGATGTTTTCCTGGCATAAGATATAAATTATCAATGGCACAGCACCTAGGAGGATTATTGTTTATTTTGCTATTAGTATTGTACAGTTTACATGTAATAGCCTTTGCATGCTATCCATCTCAGCCCCAGTGTAGCAGGTAGCAGCCATGTGTGCTGGTGACAGTACCAGTAAGCTGTACTGGTTTAGGTCATATGAGGACTGTTCCAGTAATCTGTACAGATTAGTGTAATATGTGGTTTGATGGTTGAGACTGTACCAGTAATCTGTGCTGGTTTATGTCATATTAGGTGTGATGGTAGAGACTGTACCAGTAACCTCAGCTGCATAGTGTAATGGTGGTGTGCTGGTGGAGTCTGTAACAGTAAGCTGTGCTTGTGTATGTAATATGAGGTGTGTTTCTCTGTCTGTTTCTCTGTCAGTGTGCAGTTTTGTGGTTCATAAGCGCTGCCACGAGTTTGTCACATTCACCTGCCCGGGAGCTGTTACCGGACCCAAAGCAGAGGTAAATGTGTCAGCCCTCCCGCTGCACACGGGGGCCCTCGCCCAAAATACACCTCTAATCCCCGGTTAGATATACCCTCTCTCTGAGAGACATTTTACCTTCTCCCAACACCACCTCTTCTCCAGTAGTGGGACAAGGTAGCCTCCTTAGCTTTCTCATCCACAGCCACTAGTTCACTCAATATAGCCACTCCAG
>JAGFZM010001232.1:666386-676847 GCA_017657215.1 Limnothrissa miodon
GCACAGAGACAACGGTGTCAAAACAAGTGGCCGCTCCACTGACCCCTATAGCCCATCCCCCCTCAGCCCATATGCATGTGTGTGTGCCATTCCATTAGCCAAATGGCAGACATGGCCTCTGCCACATCACTGACATGCTACTTGTGGAGACACGACACTGTGCCCTACGTGATACGGGTCTCAACTCCAGAGGCAGGCATGTGTGTGTGTGTGTGTTTATGTGTGTGTGCGTGTGTACAAATGAAAGCAGGCATATGGTTTATGTGACATGGACGAAATTTAATGACAAGTGTTGTTACTGATGCAATAGTGGGTGCAACAATGTGAAATATTAAAAGCACCAACTGAGAGAACAGAACACAAAAGATCAGGAGAAATCAGAACAGAGCACAAAAGATAGATAGATAGATACTTTAGGGAGATACTTATCTTTCGACAGATAGACAGATACTTCAGAAGGATAGATAAGAGCATTGTGTTCTGTCACAAATATATTTCTTCCATCCTTTCTCTGTAGGGTGGCCGGAAAGGCGAAAACTTTGACAAGTTCTTCACCGCGACCTCTGCCACGCTGACACCCTCTGACCCGGATGTGCTTGCCGCCATTGACCAGGAAGACTTCCAAGGCTTCACCTTTGTGAACCCAGAGTTTCCCTCCACTCCCCTCACTGCTGTCTGACGCAGTCTGCACTTGGCCATGGAGCGATCCCAACCTCGAGCATCATTAGATAGAATAGCATTTTAAAATCATGGGCAAAAGGATACCTTATCAAAACATGTTCTGTGGGGACTACAGTCATGTAAAAACAGTGCTGTAAAAGCTAACTCAAATAGCTCAAACTAAACATTCATTTAACCAGTCGATCAAATGAATGATATTACCTCATGGTCAATCCACAACATGCTGTACTATAATGCTGACCTATCCTAGATAAGGAGAGGGGCGGAGTCGTGACATTTTTTCATACATAACAAAATAACTGCATGCTAAAAACAATCAAACACTCCATCACAGTAGTTTTTGAAATTTCATAAAAATCATCATACAGTGAAGTGTAAATTGTTTGTTTAATCCATGTCATTTACAATCAACTCTTTAGAAAGTTCCTACAAAAAGACATTTACTTGACTTCTAGTTTAGCTTTATCTAGTATAGTGTGTTTATTTTGAGCATGCATCAGCATTCAATAAAAAATACATGAAAAGCCAGCATAGAAATATGTCACACCACAAACACATCCGTCATACATTCCTGTATACAGTATGCATCAGTATTTGAATTTATAAGCATTTTGATCCATAATTCTCATTCAGCTCTTGATGTCATAAAACCAGTGGCTTTAAAAGCTCATCTTTCAAATGGAAATGATTTAAAGGCAGCATCATGTTTGCTGTTGATCCAGATCAAACATGACATCAAATGGCACTATAGACAAAGGCAAGATCTTAAACGACAAATCAGTTTGCTCACGCAATCCATGTCTTTTAGATAATAGCCCGACAGTTGCAAGGTTTTCAGTGTAGGCAAAGCTTTTTTTCTTTAAAGAAAGCCAGAGACAATTTGTCCAATACGTACAGACAACTAACTGCCAGTAAAATAATAGATTCCAAAACACTGTACATACCATAGTTTTATTTTCAATGACTTTTGCTTGTCAGATGTTCTGCTGCAAGGTGGACTTCTGAAAAACCTGAGTCACCTGACCTGGAGTGACCTAGGCTGTTTGACCGGTGGGAGGGCTGACTTTGCAATGTCCACCCCCCCCCCCCCCCCCCACCCACACACACACACACACACACACTCACATCTTAGCTCTGCTCACCCCCGCACCTGTCAAAGCATCAGTGCCACTGTCAGCTAATCCACCCCCCACTCCCACACACTCTCTTATGACATCACAGGTGCAGAGAAACCTGCAGTTCCCGTCTGCCTGTCCATCACCATCAGTGCACAGAAGTGATTACTTTTATGTATGTATGTGTGTGTGTGTTTGTTTGGAGTAGCCTATGTCTGCTAGTGCCATGTCTCTGTCTAGGTACTGACAGTGTGGAGTAGTCTTCAGAAGTGAATGAAATACATCGATGAAGTGCGATCTTAAATAACAGCACTGACTGTTTCTGAACTGTTTTGACTGTGTTTCTGTGCAAAATTTCATTATGAATACTTTTTTAATAAGTTTAATATGTTTTTCTCCATGTTCAAACTCATGCATTTTTTTCTTATCATCAACCCCCCCTCCCAACAGTCATCTGTGCAGTAAGTGCACCAGTAGTGAACCTTCCTCTCACCCCGATGGATCCACCCGTACAAGTGTAGCCGTTCAACGGCAATCAGTGGACTGGTTAATAGCAAAAGTAGGCCATAGCTAGCCATGAATCTCACAGTGACAACTGGGGATCTATCTCTTTTACCCACTGAAGCAGCATAGAAGTCAATGATTGGGCTGTGACCTCGAAAGTTAACTGTGTCACGAGAAAACTCAATTAATGCTCCCACTGCACTGGAGAAGAGAGAAAACGTGCGGAAAGATACAGGAACTCTTTGTTCCTCAGAGAAGTGGAGGGAAGAAGAAAAAAAAAGCCACTCAGCGCTGACGTTACAGCTAACCTTTTACTTCATTTAGGGGAATGAAGGGCAGAGCATGTTCACAGTGAATTGGTTTGTTTGTTCACTTATTAGTGGCATCCTTTTCTAGCATTTGTCTCTTTATGAAAATTGACTTTTTCAATGCCATTTGGGTGGGAGTTAACATTAATGATCTAACAATCTCTTTTCTAGAGCGCTGTAAAGTCATATACTGTAAAGTCATATAAATTGTCTATAGACATGGAGACAAAGTGACTTGACACAAGACATGTTCTATAATCTGTGCGATAACAAACACCTACCTGGGGGCAATAAATATCATTAACACTCTAGCACACACCAACCTGTTTGCTGTAATGTTGCTTTCTGAGCGGCAAATGAACAGTACTGGTCTAACACATCAATGCCTCCACTTGTATTCTCCCCCTGGGACGGGCCAGGGTTGTTATTAATATGTTTCACAGGGGTATTCCCCTGGCTAGCTACTGTAACTACATACTATTGACTTTGAGCAGGTTCTTGTTCAGCTCTCCAGGGATCAATCATGTATCTATCTAAACTGAATACACACAGAGAAGGAGTGTTAATATGGTGTGCAATAAAGTATCAATTATGTAAATAAAAGTCAATTAAAGGCGGTTGTCCAAGTCCCATTTACACAGTGGAAATGTCTAATGTATTTCATAGATGCCACAGTCTTATAGATAGATAACAAAGAAAGACTGAGAGGTTTACTCAGATATGATCAATGTTCACCTTTAATAGTGTGGTCATGTCATCTTTTGTGTCTGACCTTTGGGTTTCTGAATCAAAATAAAGAGAATCAGTTCTATTTCAAAGCTGAAGGATGTTTGTGCTTCCTGTGTTTGGGTGGTTTGTCCTGCCTCCCATTGGGCCTCATCCATCCCAGCAGCTTCTCACTGTGGGAGTCTTTTTAACGTGATCAGCACTATGTGTACATGACGCATGTGTATATGATGTGTATAGGACGTGTCTCTCTCGTTTGTGCTTCCTGTGTTTGGATAGTTTGTCTTGTCTCCAATTGGGCTCTCTCCAGTCCACACCCTCATCCATCCCAGCTGTGTTTTTTTTTTTTTTACAGTGATCAGCACTGTGTATACATGGGGCCTCTCTCTCCAAAGATGGCCTCTCCTTTCTTCTCTGTCCAAGTGGTTGAAACTGCAGAGCGGCCATCTTGGCGGAGCAGGTTTCGTCTCTTTGCTCCCCTCTCTCATCTCCATCATTCCGCCACCTTCCTCTACTTCAGCCATGTCCCTCTGGATGATGGTGATATAACAACCTAACCTCAGATAGCCTACCTATTAAAATCTCATCCACCCCCCTCCTCCCCTCATCTCTCATCTGACTTTTTCTCTTTTTTTTCTCTCTATCTCTATTCATCTCAAGATCATTCACTCTCAATGACATCCACTTATGTCTGTAGCTATCTTTGTACATACATACATACATACATACACACACACACACACACACACACACATATATATATATATATATATATATATATAATATACAATTTTATAAAAAGTAAATATACAGGTTTAGTATCTATACCCAATTCATACAGTAGCCAAAAAGCCATTAATTCTGCAATATTTGTTTTTTTGTAATTAACAAGGAAAAATACATAAAATATGAGGATTAGGTCATGGTACTGGTTACAGTGGGGCTTCGGGTTTGAAAAAGTCTGCCAGGCTGCCAGTTCAATCCTCAACCAGGACCAGTAGACCATGTCTGAAGTGCCCTTGAGCAAGGCGCCTAACCCCTCACTCCTCCCCTGGCACTGCTGCAGGCAACCCAATGTGTAGGGTCAGTGTGTGCCGCACCTCACCTCTGTTTGTTTTTCACTAATTCACTGTTTGATATTTGTTTTTCACTAATTCACTGTTTGATGTTTGTTTTTCACTAATTCACTGCGTTATGTGTGGTTTTCACTAATTCACTGCGTGATGTGTGTTTTTCACCAATTCACTGCCCAGGTTAAATGCATAGACCAAAACACAAGAGTATATCTTTATACAAGCACAATCCTCTAATCACATGGATGCCTATGAGAAGGACTTCATTTTGACACAACCTGACACGCCTCTTCGCTCTACCTTTTTTCTCTCTCTCCCTTTTCTCTCCGTGAGGTCAGAGTGTGCTGGGTGCTATTGATATCACTTCTAAAAATATAGGATTTCTCCAGCATGGGTCTAAAAATAGGACATAGGATGGAGAGATCACAAGAGAGGAGAGAAAGTAGAGGAGGGGGCAAGATGAAGAGGTAGAGAGAATTAGGTGCGGTGACAGTAAAGTATAGAGGTAGCTACGCCATATGGCATCACAACAGTGTCCATTTGTCCACGTCTCTGCTGAAAGGATAGTCAGTGTCACTGGAGTGTCTGAGCTCTTGAGCTCTAAACAGCCTGCCTGAATCTCTCTCTCTCTTCACTTCACTTTGACGCTTGTCTGACAATGATTATGCACATGTCAAGGCATCCATATTGGCTATAGTACTTTAATACAATATAATTTATGGCATACTTCCATTTAAAATCATGTGCATTTCCTGTTTCCTCTTTCAAGACCAACATGATTGTGTTATTTTTGCAGGTCAGTCTATCCCCCCAATACAGCTCTGTCCATCACAGACAAATTATACTTTGAAAATCAGCAGGTTAGTCCCCCCACTCCTACCTGCATCAGTTAGTGGAGACCAGGTAAATCTTTACCTCAGCAACACAGCCACACGTGTCACTGTCATAATGTCTGACTGTTGCCTAATTTTTTTCATTGCATGTCATTTTGCCTGTTAGAGACAGTGGACCAGTTATCCGCAGTGTCGAGCGAGAGAGGGAGAGAGAGAGACGGGGGTGGGGGTGTTGGGGACACAGAGAAGCGAAGGGGTGAGGGGAAACACACGTGAGACAGGCGAGGAGAGAGCGAGAGAGAGCTAGGACGGCAAAGTCCACCAAGCAGTCGTGGCGTGTGGTTGCCGACTCCGCTGTCCGCCCGTTCCATTGTGTCGGCTCTACTGAAAGGGTGAGTGGAACTCAAACAGTTGGAATGTATAACGTTTTCCAGCTGTTATACTTCTTTAACTTTTTACACAAATTAAAAGGTGTAAAAATGTTATGAAAGGGAAGTAGCTGTCCCTCATTCCTACTAGCCTATAACACTGGATGCCACTGTGGTTAAGTGATGCTCGCAACATGCGCGCTATAGAATTAATGCTACTGCACCCGGCGCGCTTTGTATGGTATACTGAGACAGTTTATTATGTGCTGTTGGTGTTTTCAATGTCAAATCGTTATATCCTAATTCTTTTCAGTCTGACGTAGTTCAACTGTTTAAACTGCAAGGCGTCGACTTGTTGGAAAAAACGCAAACAAGTTTTCTCTGGGGAATCTCTTTAGCAACATACGGTTCGGTTGGAGATCAAACGATTTAATTGTATTAAGTATTGACGAACTGTATAAGTAGGCCTATTGACGAACTGGTCGGCAATACTTACAAAACATTTATATTCATATCATATTAACCTTGGCAGAGGCGATGTAGCCAAGTAATGGTACTGGTGTTGTAAAGACTTTACTTGTTGAAGGTAGCAATTAACTTTAGAATATGGAAGGTCGCAAAAGCCCTTCATTAAACCTTACAAACACAAAGGATTTGATAAATATATGAAAGGACAGATTGTCTGACGTGACTTTTTGCGGTGTACGACACTGTGTATTCATGTTTATATTTGGGGCATTGAACAAAACCCACCTTCACCATTCTCTTTGATCTTTACTGTTCGCCATGCTCCAAAAGCTGTCGTCTTCTCACTCCGCCTTGCATTCCAGGCACCCAGGGCTCCTCTCTGATCAGCGGGCAGGCTGGTCTGCTCCTGGGAGTGTGTGTGTGCGCGTGTGTGTGTGAGCGCGACGCTCCCAGCCGCCACTCGCATTATGCAACAACAGACGGCTGTGAGCACTCAAGACTCATTGACTTCTCTGTGGTGTCCCCCCCTGTTGCCCCTGTAACGGCTGTGGTCAGCGCACGCCTGTGACTGTGTATCTCCCTCCCCTTTGCCGTGCCGTGCTGTGCTGTGCCGTGACTGCCCTCTGGTTGTGCTGTGACTCTTGTGTGACACTGTCTTCATCAGGCTTCTGGTCTAGTGAAGGTGTCCATGTTACTGTCCATGTTGCTGTTCACTGTTGAAATATCCAGTCTCACTCTCGTTCCGTGCAACCTCCCAACATTATTAGTTCTTTTGTTTCTTTGCCCTTACATCCACTATTTTTCTTTTCACATATCATTGTCTCTTTTCACATCTCATTGGCACTGTAGAGCATTTAAATTCTCATGTCAGTTTCATTAAAAGACTTAGTGACTTCTGATGGTCAGTATGGACATGCAGTTTCTTCCACAGAGAATTAGTCAGGGCGAGGAGTGGGTGTGTTAGTCTGTAGACCTAGCAGAGGGTAGTGACTGTTGTCATTACAAAGGTTCTTTTGCGCATTTTCATTTGATATTTGATAGAAAGGAAATTACATTCACAAAATAACATATTTATCTTTTCTGGGTATGTAGTCAAAATTAGATGTGTTTGTTGTCAAGATAGCACCTGATAGAACTGTGATAAATAGCACCCTAAGTGCTGGGGGTAAACATAGGTAAATGGTAGCCTGCTTGTTGATGGCAGTAGACATGGGTAAATGGTAGCCTGCTTGTTGATGCAGTAGTGGTGACCAACACCAAATGAATCAGATTCATCATGTTTTAGCTTCTACTATAAAACTGGAGGACACGATACACCTGAGGTTTCATCTCTAGTGCTATCTCTTGTTTCACTAGCTTTAGTCTCTCCTCAGTGAGCGTCATTGAAGTCCCATAAAGGCATAACAAACAGGTGAAACAGGAAGCCAGGTGTTCACTTTACACAGTGACAGAAAGCAGAAAACTCACCCATGACACACACAACTAAATCGTTTCACTAAGCCATTTTGTTTTGTTTATACAACTAAAAACTCCACCTAGCACCCGAGCTCTGATGTCACCAGTGTGGGTGTTTTCAAGGATGGTGTCCACAGGCCATTGGCTCTTGTGTGAGCAGACTCAAATCTGGAGACAGGTCACAAATGAACTAGGCTCCGAGGCTTTTGACAACATTTTGGCAGCGCTGTCATCTTCATCTGTCTGAGTGTTATGTAACGCTGTGCTAACTAAGAAGGGGCTGCTGCTCAGTCACTCATTGGCTGTCCAGATATTCAACCAAACAAATCCTGACCTTGTCCTATCTGCTGACGTACATTTTATGAAGGTATCAGACACCTTTCTCTCATGTTCTTCTTCCTCTCCTCCTCTCTCTGCTGTTCTCCTCTCTCTTTTTCCCACTCTTTTTTTCCTATTCCCATTTTCCTCTTTTGTTCACTGCTCTTGTTATGTCCCTTTTTTCATCTCTTTTTTTCCTCTGGCCCCTTTTTTTTCCTTTTCTTTTTTTCAGATCTCTCTCTCCCTCTTGTTACCCCTTAGATGTCTGCCCATGTTTCTGCTCCTATCCTTTGCTTTCTTCTGCTTCTCTCCTTTCCTTTACTTTCACCACATCCTCTTCTCTCCTCCTCTCTACTCTCCTCCTCTCTTTTCTTCCCCTCTCCTCTTCCTTGCCTGTCCTCTTCCTCTTCTCTTCCCTCTCCTCTTCTTTTTTTCCTTTCACTTCCTTTCTCTTCTCTTTTTTCCTCCTCTTTCCTTTCATCTCCTCTTTCCTCCTGCTCTCTCTCTCTCTCTCTGCTCTGCTGTATTTCTCTGCTAAATGGGAGCTTCACGCAGTGTGAGTGCTTAGGGTGCTGATCTGAGTCACCAGCGTTGGGAGACAGACAAGAAATGACAGGCTGAAAACAAGTCAAGACAAAAAAATACCAGAGCGTGTGCACACACACTAACACACCCACACACACACCAGCTCAGAGAGGTATACACACTCATACACCCACACACACATGTTCTTATACAAATACACTCATTGTAAAACACAAATAGAGATGCATGCACACACACACACACACACACAATTTTCTTTGTAATTTTTTTTTTAATTAGCCTATTCTGATCTGTTCACATACTGAATGGCGTATTTTAGTTAGACCACTGATACCAACCTCCTGACCCCTCCTAAGGATGAGTGACTGAACTGAGAATGACACCAAGGACATCCCATTCTGCCCACTCAGACTGACCCTGAATTCCCCTCGCAACAACAACAACAACAACAATCCCTCGCCCAGCAAAACACTCTCCTCCACCCTGTCAGCCACGGCCTGCCTGAGCTAAACAGTGAATTTGAGTAATTACAAATTGATCAAAAGCAGTAACGAGCAGAGCCAAAGAGTGGGTGTGAGGGCGAGGACACGTCTGCGGGCACAGAACACCCCCAGGGGGCGGACCGAGCAGAGCCGACCCGACTCGACTAGACCCGAGCAGCCCTGACCTACCACTGCTGTCACAGAGCGGCCACTGGGCTGTATGGAGCCAGCAGAGTCCACTTTTGTCTATATTTCTTTTCACATCACTATTTTCATTGAAGGACACATTGGAGCTCTAAAGCATTTGAATTCCCATGTCAGTATCATCAAAAGACACAGTACACTACATGCATACTGGAGTTTATAGTGTGATAAAGCCAATAGACGCAAGCGTCCCAACTGCTGGATAATTAGGAGTGTATGACTATGGCTATGGAGGTTATGAAAGTCCCCCATAAAGAAAAAAAAAAAAAAAAAAAAAAATACTATTCCCTCTTTTCCTCCTTCTCTCTTTCTCTTTCATGTTCGTTTGTCATAATTCCATCCCTCTTACTGTTCGTCCATTTCGTTTCTAATTCACAGCACTCTTCAGTCCTTGCATGTAACCTATGTACAATAAGCTGTGCAAGCTGTGTAGGCTCAGTAACTCTCAGCCCCTCTCTCACACAAAAGTCTTCCATAAAGAAAGAATAAAACAAAATACTCTTCCCTCTTTCCTTTTCACTCTCTCTCTCTCTACCTCTCTTATTCTCTTTCATCTTTTTCCTCTTATTTTTGTATATTCTGCGTGTCTGTCCTCATTTTATCCCTCTTTCTCTCCCTCCCTCTGCTATCGCTCTTTTCACTGTCCGTCCATTCCTCTTTTATTTTCTGTATATTCTGTCCATCTGTCCTGTGTAGTGGTGTATGCTCAGCCACTCTCAGCGCCTCTCTCTCTCTCCTGCTCCCTGGGCAGCCCCAGCATAGAGGCTCTGCCATTTGCAGAGTGCCTAGAAGGAATCTTCAAGCCTCATATTGATTTGTGAGAATGGCCAGGGGAGCACATTCTGAGGACTGAGGGCGGCATGCTGGTGTGTGTGTGTGTGTGTGTGTGTGTGTGTGTGTGTGTGTGTATGTTTGTGTGTACTGTGGAGGTGCATGTGGGTCTGTTTCGTGCGTGCAGTCGCGTGTTTGTGCATGCATGTTAGTTGGTGTGGGTTTGGTGTGTGAGAATGTGCACGTGTGTGTGTGTGTTTACGTGTGTGTGCTCACCCAGGACACGTGTGTTATATGACCTGTATGTTAGTGTGAGTGTGTGGTGTGTGTATACTGTATGTGTGTGTATGTGTGTTTGCATGTGTGTTTGTGTGTGTGTGTGAGAGAGAGAGAGCGAGAGAACCAGTTGTGGGTAAATGGGTTCTGTGAACCAGTCAAGCAGACTTAAAGTCTGGGATCACCGTGGGTCTGTGTGTGAGTCACTACTAGCTGAAGAAAAACATGTTTGAAAGAACGGACTGTTCCCTTTGTGTTTGTGTGTGTGTGAGGACATGTCTGTCTGTGTGTGTGTGTGTTTGCATGTGAGTATGTGTGTCTGGGTGTGTGTGC
>JAGFZM010001232.1:676857-750151 GCA_017657215.1 Limnothrissa miodon
ACTTTCTGCTCGGCTGCCCATTGCCACTTTGATGGGCGGCCCCTGACCTTTTGTGTGGTTTGCTGGGCTTACTCGTTTCCAGCAGGTGGAACTAAATCTTAGCCCCCTCCCCCCCCAACCACACACACTCTCTCTTTCTCTCTCTCTCACACACCTAGCCTGGCTTCCGCGACAAAGCTCATAGGAGCTTAGTCTTGCCACCCTACATTACTAAAGGTCTTCTGGGAGGCGGGCTTAACCTGCGTCCATCAGATGCCTCTGTATACTACTTGACGAATCTACAATCAATCAGACCACTCATTCCGATGACGTATGTGTAAGCTCGTTTCTCATTGGTGCCCATAGATTTGGGAAAAATAATTCTCCCATTAAGACTCAGAGAATTAAAATAGAGTACAAATATTTAATCAGATTCACTGATTAGATTATAACATAGGCTATACACAATAACAATATTTGGCATAGGCCCAGTCCATGGTCCAGGATTCGGCTTATCCGGACTCAGCAGATCCTGCCTGGTTCAAGCGGGCAGGGGGCGGAGCCTTCCCCCCTGGACAAAGGACAGGGACCCATCTGGCGGTGGTGGGGAGGGAGGTGGGGATTTCGGACACTGAGTCTGCGACAGCAAGAGCGAAACTGTTAGGCGGGTCTATAAAACAGGTGAGTTCATATGATTGGACAAACGATTAGTGACGTAACGCTTAGAGTCTTCCTGGTAGAACTTTCGCTTAGAGCTTTCATTTCCTCTAAATCGGCACGATGGCCATACTGACTTGCTTGTGAAATTGAATATAGCGTCACAGGAAGGATGGGCTATCTCACACCCTCTTCAAACAGTTCTTTCCACTACCCATATATACTTTCACTTTTTTCCTTCTCTCTTTCTCTCTCTATTTTCTCTTTATCTGTCCATTCCTGCCTATTTTTTTTTCTTCTTTTCAATCTTCTTGTTGTTCTGTCCCCATCACGATTCCCTTGGCTGTCCTTTTACTCCCCACCCAACACACGCACACACCCCTCACTCCATCGGTTCCAGCAACCATGGACTCTCTCACCTACACTGAAAAAAAAAATAGCAGAAACAACTTAAAAATTCAAGGCATTTTACTGCACAGAATTTTTGAGTTGAGTACAGAACCTTCTTAAACTAAAAAATCCTTTGCCATAAGTTGCTGTGAATGTTTTAGTTGTCACAGCTTTTACAGTGTAGTGCATTAGTGTGTGCAGTGATCTCTAGGAACAGGAACTGAGATACACCTTTGAGATACACACACGTGTCTGGTGTTCAGGAACCAAAAAAAAGTAAAGTTGCCTGAAACTGAACACTTTTACTGCCCTATTGGTGTTTGTATCATGTCCTATTAGTGTTTGTGTTGTGTTTGTGAGCTGTCTATCATTCTCACCACTGTGGTGCTCCAGTGTTGTCTATGTGTGTGTGTGTGTGCGTGTGTGTGTGTGGCTTAATTAGCTTACTGGATGAGGCTCATCTCTTCATCTCAGGCATTGTCATAGCCTAACACGTCACCAGTGTGTGTCTGTGTGTGTGTGGTTGGTGGTGCATGATCATAGCCCAACACCTCACTAGTGTGTCTGTGGGTGTGTTTCTGTGTTTGTGGTGTTGGTGATGCATGATTGAGGCTGACGGTGGTGCTGTCTCTCCCTCTGGGTGTGGGTCTCTCTGTTGTGTGGGGTTGGTGGTGCATGATCACACCCTAGCACCTCACTAGGCCTCACTGGGTGTGGGTCTCTGTCTCTCTGCTGTGTGCTGTTGGTGGTGCATGATGGTGGCTGATGGTGCTGTCTCCCTCCCTTGGGTGCCCCTGCAGATGAGCTCGTGCAGCAGTCGGGCGCTGACGCTGCTGTCGTCGGTGTTTGGGGCGTGCGGGCTGCTGCTGGTAGGGGTGGCCGTGTCCACGGACTACTGGCTGCTGATGGAGGAGGGCATCGTGCTGCAGCAGAACCAGACCATAGAGGTGAAGATGGCCCTGCACTCAGGACTCTGGAGGACCTGCTTCATAGCCGGTCAGCACATCTTATTTAGCTTTCAATGCAATACTATACAATTATATTTATGTAGCAATCTGCTTCATAGCCGGTCAGGACATCTTACTTATCTTACATTTCAATCCAATACAATTATATTTATACAGCAATCAAACAACTGTATTTATTTAGCAATCATTGAATTATATTTATACAGTAACCAAGTATATATTATATTTTCAGAGCAATATTTATGCAGTAATTAATTCATTTTATTTATACAGACTAGCCATCAGTAATGTATATTTATACATTAATAAATTATATTCCATGTATATATATATATGCATATAACAATAAATTATATTGGTAACACTTTATAATAACCATCCAGTATAAATGGTTAACTGATGCTTTATTTTGCAACTATAATAACATAGTTTATCACTTATAAATCATCAAATAATCATTTGTAGATAACAATCAATGGTTACTAAATACATTACATACAAACACTTTATTATCAGCTTATGGAAATCTAAACAATATATTTATATATAAAACACTAAATATATATGTTTAGTGATATCCTTGTTTCAATTTACTTTATATTAATAAACTAAATTTTTATTGCAAGCATTGTTGCTATTAATGATGCATTGACTGTTTGTTAATGATTAAAGTTTATTGTAGACCTTTCCAAACACTTATGTCTACTATATAGGTTGATTAACTATTGAACTATAAATGATGTTCAGTTGATTTACAGTTAGTTAGAAAAACCATAACAATTTGTTTTTCAGATGGGTATTCTAAAGTTGAGTCCTAGTCTTTAAATTATTAGTAATTTAACTATAAATTATATTCTATTCATTCACAGTTAGTTAGTTAAACTATAACAATTTGTTTTCAGATGGCTATTCTAAAGTTGGTTCCAATGATAATAAACAATTTGTAAATAATCTAAAACACATCTGTAAACAGTTAATACTCTGGACTTCGCACCTGTTCGTGGCTCCCTCACATGGCAGCAGTTCTGCAATACCATTCATGGTCACTGGTGATTTTGCTATGTTTCACACTTAATAAGGAAGTACACTTGCTACAGACGCAGGTGCCTTTGACAGTGACAACTCATGATTGTTTTGGCTGGGGAAGCCCATTGCCATAAGTTTCACGATAGCGGGTGTAGCCTGTAGCCACATAGGCTTATGGGTTCTAATTTGAAATCAGCCTAGATTTGTGTTTTGTAAAATCCTAACGACGTTTGTTGTAGCCTATAATAAATAAATGTGCTTAAAAATATATACAGGCTAATTTAATAAAAATATATACAAATAAATATTGCAGTGCATGCAGGGAAACATTAAGGCTAGCTTTTTGAGCTAAGCAGCTAGCAGTCAACCAGTTTCAGTGCCTAGTGCCAAGTTGAGTATGATGATACTTCCGTGGTGTTTTTCTTTGCATAATTGACACTACTTTTACATGAAGCTGCAAGTCCTTCTGCAAGAAATGGTCTATGTCCTCCATTGCTACCTCTCGACAAACAACATCTAGACTACATGAATGAATTTACCTAAAGCCATCAGAACAAATACCGCTGGATTTACAGATTGATGATAAACTTATTCCTGATTGACAAACTAATTCCTGATAGCTAAACACACTACCACACATTACAATTGGATCAAATTTAGAGATTTCATTGACATTTTTTATTTATTTTTTGTCAAGTTCAAAGACATTTCCAACTAAACTTCTGATTGAATTAAAAAAAAAAAAAAAAAACACAATAGCGTAAAAGGCTATCAATCCAGTAACCTAAAACTTCTGATTGATTGACTGATTCACAAATGACCAAGAATGGTATCACAGGGCCGTTGTCATGTGAGGGTGCCATAAACACAGATTTTTCACAGTTTATAGATTTTTTTTTTTAGATTATTTACAAATTGTTTATTAACATTGGAACCAACTTTAGAATAGCCATCTGAAAATCATTTATAGTTCAATTACTAATGATTCAAAGACTAGGACCCAAAACAAATTGTTATGATTTTTCTAACTCTAAATCAATAGAACATCATTTACAGTTCGATATAGTAGACATCTATTAGGTTTTATGTTAATAGATTTGGAAAGGCCTACAATAAACTTTATAATGATTAACAAACAGTCAATGCATCATTAATAGAAACAATACTTGCAATAAAAGAAATAGTTTATTAATATAAAGTAAATTGAAATCAGGATATCAGTAAACAGATACATTTAGTATTGTATATGTAAATACATTGTTTACATTTCTATAAGCTTATTATAAAGTGTTTGTAAGTAATGTATTTAGTAACTGTTGATTGTTATCTACAAATGATTTATTGATGATTTATAAGTGAGTAACTATTTTTTTATAGTTGCAAAATAAAGCATCAATTAACCATTTATACTGGATGGTTATTATAAAGTGTTACCATTATATTAATACATCAATTAATGAAGTCTATATATACATAAATCACAATCAATTAATTATATGTATACAGTATACAGTCTATGCAGCGCCTTTTCAAGAGAATCGTCTTGTGTCATTTTGCATACATTAATCTGTCTCATAGGGCTGTACAGACATCTCTCTCTCACTCCTAAGGGACTGGCCCTGCATTATAGGCCTACTGTTTGGATTTGTCTTAGGAGGTCTTTTCACTCTAATATTGAACCACTTCAATCACCCACATCCATGTAAATTGGGTGCAGAAGTACAATAACAAAGTACTCATGCCAGAAACATAGATATATTATTTATATTACGTAATTATTAATTAGGTGACTGACACAAGTAAAAAATACATTAGTAGGAGCTCTCTGTGTGCATCAGTACTTTGTTATAGGCTACTTATTATTGTAATGTAATGTGCTAATGCTACATGCTAATGCTACACACAGGTTCAGAGACGGGCAGGTGCGTTGCAGCAGAATACTTCAACGAGCCTGAGATTGAGATCACCACAGAAAACACAGCAAACATTTTAAGTAAGTGAGCACTTTGTCTTCCTTTTCACTGATTTTATCACTAGCATACAGAACAACTACTTTCAAGGAATCAAGGAATTTTATTTTCACATACATTTTTGCGGTGTAACAAATGCACTGCACATTCAGCAGACAGAAAACCCTATCGGGGAAACACAGTGTGAATTAGTCAGTTGTTGTAGTAATATTCTGTAGAAGGCTGTTCAATATACTATTCTACATTATGCTGTTCAGCTTTGATGCTATACTATTTTTTCATTCATTCATATGCCTTATACTGCAGTTGTTGCATTTGTAAAGATGGGTCGATGTTCAGTCAGTCAATGAAATCTGTTGCTTGTGTTGTAGATTTGTGTATGTAGATTTTTATGGTTTTAGCTAAATCACTGAATCTGTTCCAAATTCAAATAAAACTGATTAAAAATAAAAATACTAAAAAGAGATGTTAAATCAAAGAAAACTCACAGCTTAGTGTTGGCCTACATAGATTATTTGGTTACCAGTCTCCCCTGCCAGTTAAAACTGCTGTCATGGAATGTACATGTAAGATCAATAGCTGCTTTTGCACACACACACACACACACACAGATTCAGAAATGCATACATGCACAGACAAACACATAGGCGCGCGCACACACACACACTCACAAATGTATGCATTCACAGACACACAAACAGGCGCAGACATACACACACACACACACACAGAGACACACGTATACAGGCACACATACACTCAGAGTTACATGCATGCACAGACAAACGCATACAGGGACACACACTTACACACATGGAGATATGCATGCATGCACAGACACACGTTTCCAGGCTCACACACACACACACACTCCAAGAAAGAGAGACAGACGTGCACACACACACACACTTGTCCATCAGAAGCACCTCTGAGTAATGATGTAATGTCCCTGCACTCTGTCAGAGATGGTGCGAACAGCCACCCCATTCCCGATGGTGTCCCTCCTCTTTGTCTTCACCGCCTTCGTCATTAGCAACATCGGCCACATCCGCCCCCAGCGCACCATCCTTGCCTTCGTCTCCGGAATCTTCTTCATCCTCTCAGGTATTACACAACACTCTTCTGTCAGTATTTCACTGGCCTGCCAATCACTGTTCTTAAAATAGCTTCCATGTTGAGAAGGAATTAGAGACATTTTAAAACATCTTTCTATCACTCAAACAATGGTACAGTAGTTTTTTTATTCATGTATGAAGTATGTGTGGTGATTTAAAAAAAATGCCAAGTAGTTTTTATTCATAAGCTATTCGTGGTGATTTTAACAATGCCCATTAGTTTATTTTCGTATTTTTATTTGATAAAAAAAATGGCCAGTACTTTTTTATTTATATATGGTGATCATCACAATTATATTAATGTTCTCTATCATTATACTACACAACTTGTGAACGTATATCTCAAGTAAGAACGTTCTGTTGTGGGTTATTAGATCTTTGAATTCATTTTAACAAGACTGAATGTGTTGCTGTCTTTTCCTTTTTATGATTTGTGTTGCATTTTAAACCCATGCTTGTATTATTTCCTCTGGTCTGCACTAAAAAGAGAAAGATGAACAGTTACACATCTACCCTGTGCTTTAATGCGGCACAGATTCTTCATCTGAAGACTTTTCCTGTAATGCACTGTTTAGACCACAAGGTGGCAGTAACATTTCTCAAATAACACCCCTTACAACATTGTAATATGGGGAAACAGTTCTCACTCAAATCCTACCCTAGGCCATATTGCTTTTGGCCCTGCCATGGACAGTGTTGGTTGAGGCATCATGTGATGTGCTTTGAGATGCTTCAACGGTCTCTCTGTAATGCGCACGCAACATGTTTGCTCTTCATTCTCCTGAGAAGCCTGCTGTGTTTGCCTGTGGTCGGGAGGGATGCACGGCACACTTCTCTATCAAGCGTTAGAAAGTGTGAGGGTGTGTCCCTAAGAAGCATAAGTGCTAGCAGCTAACACTTCTAATGCTAGTCTCCCTTCGGGATCATTTAGCCTCACTGCACCTCTTTATACCGTGGTTGAAGAGAACTGACAGCAGCTATGAGCTCCAGTGTGTGCTCATGTTACTGCCATCTCCCTCCTCATCTCTCATCCATCCACCTCTTCCTCTTTCCATTTTTATCTGGTTCTTGCCCAGACTAATTTTCTCCCTTTCCTCCGACGCTCTGCCTGTCATCCAGATGTCCAAATGTTGCATGTTCTTTCTTATTTGCCCTTTGAAAGCTCCTTCCTCCTCTGCCTCCATCTTGTCTGTCACCTGCAAGCACAGAGCCCTGTCTGACACGACCTTGTGTATGTGTGGGTGCGTGTGTGTATGTGTGTGTGTGTGTGTGTGTGTGTGTGTGTACAGTTGTTTCACAGTGGTATGCTTTATGCATCTGCCACCATGCCAGGTTCCATCATGTCCACCCAGTGTACACTGGAGGCCCACAGCAGTGGTGTTACTATAGCTTCTCTCTCTCTTACGCTCGGCTACCCCTCCAGCTCCGGCTCTCTCTCTCTCTCTCTCTTTATCTCGCTCACAACTACACACAAGCACATGCATTTCACATTCATTATTTGCCAGGGCTCTTATCGCTGGGGCCATCTTGTCTGCTGCATCTGCACTCAACTTACCTCCACTGTTTTCCCATTTCTCTCTCTCACTCTTTTTCTCCTCTATCCCTTTCTTACTGTCTTTTCTCCCCCGTCCCTCTGTTTCTCATCTGTTTTTCACTTCACTCTCTCTGTTTGTCTCCTCTGCTCATTTGTTTCCATCTCTTCCATCTCTCTGTTTCTCTTCCTCGGTTTTTCATTTCTCTGTGCCTTTTCTTTTCCTCCCTCTCTCTCTCTTTCTTTTCTCCCCTTTTTCTCTCTCCTACTCTTTCACTTATCTCCCTCTTCTCTCTCGCTTCTCTCCCTCCCTCTTCCTCTCCCTTTCTATCTTCCTCTCTCCCTCTCTCTCTCAGGGCTCAGTCTGGTGGTGGGCCTGGTCCTGTATATCTCCAGTATAAATGATGAAGTGATGAACAGACCCCGAGAGCCGGAGCTCTTCTTCAACTACCGCTACGGCTGGTCCTTCGCCTTCGCCGCCAGCAGCTTCCTTCTCAAAGAGGTCAGGGGTTAGGGGTCAGAGGTCAATCTAGCTGGTTGCTAGGAGGCCAGAGAGTGGGTTCCCAGTGTTAGAAACTGGGGCTCTTACTTGGTTTAAGGTATAAGGGATATAAGGTATAAGGGAGGTATAAGGGTTTTTAAAATCCCATCTTCTTCAAAATTGCCAAAGGGCATCAATCAAGATCTCAGGTCCCAAAACCCCTTTATGCATTTGCACCCCTGTGGACCCCTTTTTGCGTTTTGTTCATTTATCCCCAGGTTATACCATAATTAACTGCAATGCAGGCAAAGTAATCGTGGCTTTGAACCTCACTCAGGCGTACATGCGGACGGACAAGCCGTTTGGCCCATTCAAAATGGATGAGCAGTGAAACAGCTGGTGCCTTAAGTTGCCCAAGTCAGTCGCATTTCTTCTAGCTGAGTGGAAGTCGAGACGCTGCCTGCCACTGTTGACGCAGATGCCTCCTGGCTGCCGGTGCCACCTGGATAGACACCTCAGCACTCATCACTCTCATCACACATTTAGCATGCATGTGCATTTACCTTGAGTAGCCAGACCAGCAGTCTCTCTGCATCTAGAATTAGCTTTAGAGTGGCAGCCAACAACATACTTAAGACTAAAAACGAGCTTGCGTGCAAGCTAACAAACGAGCTAGCAAACGTGCTAACAAACAAGCTAACAAAGCTGCTAACGATCATTGCAGCGTGCTGAATCTAGAGGTGTGGACTATTTAGTCAGTATTTTAAGGCTAGCTCTCTCAAGTCCCTCTTATCTGTCTTCCCCTCATAATATTCAGTGAAGGCCCAGGAGTGTGTGTTTGGGCAGAAGAGAGCGGTGTGGTTGTGCTGAGTGAGGCCACTCATTCCTAATCCCTCCAGGACAGCACACCTGCAGCCCCTTTATCTGC
Source organism: Limnothrissa miodon (assembly GCA_017657215.1). Lineage (NCBI taxonomy): Eukaryota > Metazoa > Chordata > Actinopteri > Clupeiformes > Clupeidae > Limnothrissa > Limnothrissa miodon. The sequence continues at coordinate 685,903 of JAGFZM010001232.1, forward strand.
TTCCAGTGGATTTAGTCTCTCTCTCTCTCTCTTTCACTCTTGCTCTCTCCCTCTCTCTCATCTCTCCCTTTCTCTCTCTTTTTTGCTTTCTCTCTCTCTCCCCCGTCTCCCCCGCCGGGCTCTGCCGACTCAAGTGCAGCCAGGTCCAGGCATAATTAACATACTTCCTCATTCTCTCTCTTGCCTTACTCTCTTTCTCTCTCTCCTACTCTCTCTTTCTCTCACTCTCTGCAGTGGGCTGGAGAAAGAGGGAAAGGACGAGAAAGAGGAAAAGAAAGAGCGAGAGAAAAAGAGAGAAGAAAAGCAAGAGGGGGAGAGAGCAAGAGAGAGGAGAAGAGAATGAGAAAGAGGGAGAGAAAGAGAGAGAGGATGAGAAAGAGAGGGAGAAAGAGAGTGTGAGAGAAAGAGAGCCCTATTCCAGTGCCAGTCAGCCATTTTGCGTGCGGTGGCAGCGGGGAGCTGTGATGAAGTGCAGACCTGGCAGAATGGGAGTTGGGCCCAAAACTCCCCTGAGTCAGCAGGAGTGCGGCGCCGTCACACTCCATCAGCAAGCCGTGGGTGGAGGGATAGGGCTACACAGACACACAAACACACACACACATACACTGTGTCCCCCTCAGTCCCATGCTTCTCCCCTGTGGTTGTGTAGCGGGAGCTGGTTGCTAGGAGATGGGGGGGGGGGGCGGACGGTCTCTGTGTGTGGTTACCCAGGGCTGCCCACTGACACAGGCCTCCCATCAGAGGGCCTGGGAGAGAGAGAGACCTCTGGCTGAAACGGCTCAGATGGTGTCTCTCACCGCTGGGTGGAGGTCTCTATCTTCCAGACGTAGATAGAGAATCAGCCATCATTGCAGATAGAGCATCATCCACCCTCACAGATACAGCATGTTACAGCCAATTTTGATATTTTTATACTTTTTGGATTTGGAATTGTAGTAAGGATAGGTTTAGTAGTTATGAATTGGAATTGAATAATTTGTGTTTTACCCAGTATTGCCCTTTAACATGTTGATGTCATGCAAACACGCTTGGCCAACTCATTGCAGATAGAGCATCATCCACCATTGCGTCATTGTGTGGTCTCCTCCAATTGGTTCTTTTTTATGTTCTACTGCTTGAATTATCCACCATTGCATCCTCATGCTTTGTCTTCCAACCTATTCCCTCTGTTCTCTCTCTCCTTCCGATGCTGTTCACTCCCTCTTTCTCCCTCACACACACACACACTCACACCACAAACACACACACACACACACCACACACACCACACATACACACACACACACACACACACACACCGTTGTTCACACTTAGCCTTGCACATGTCCTGTCTGTCATCATTACTGTGTAGCAATGTCCGAAGCAATTTGCCAGCGCCATGCTGTTTTTGCCTGATTTGACCTCATTCAGAGCCTCTTGCCTTCAACTCATCTCTTCCAGTTTATACAGCGGCCGCATCATCAGTGCCTCTCTCTCTCGGTCCTGCTCTGGTGTCTGTGCTGCCTCCCATCAGCCCTCCAAGCTCTCTCTGCCCACTGAAGTCATATGTTTGGAGTCTCTGTTTCTTTAGCTCTGTGCTTGTTCGATCTCATCAAGCTAGCCAGCAAATAATGGATGCAGCAGACCGCCGAACTTCTTTACTTGCAAATAGCATAGAATTATACACAGGAAGTCTCGCATTCAAAGGAAAACGATGTTGCGCAAAGTGCCACTGAAACTCACACAACTTAATTGACTCAATAATAAATCTCTGACATTCAAGACAAGTACTTTTAACATAACTTTTAACTAAACAATCAGCCGAAGTTATAACAATGCTTCTATATCTACCTCTGCACTTGACCTTACCTGTAACTATAGGTTTTTTTCCTGCGCAGGGGGCAGGTGTGATGTCAGTTTACCTGTTCATGAAGCGCTACGCTGAAGAGGAGATGTACAGGCCCCACCCGGCTCTCTACCGCCCCCGTCTGTCCGAGTGCAGCGACTACAGCGGCCAGTACCTGCACCCGGAGTCGTGGCCTCCGTCCCAACGCGTGCGCAGCGCCTCCGAGGTCTCCAGCGACATCTCCATCCAGCTCAACCAGACACCGCCGCCTCCGCCCAAGAGCAACGCCCAGCAAAACGCGCCCGGGATGGGGCCAGGGATGGGGCCCTCCACCTCAGCACCGTCCTCCGGGTCCAGCTACCAGCTCAACTCCCCCGGTGGAACTTCCTTCTCCCCTCACTCCCACCCCCACCCCCTCCACCCAGCACACGCCGGCGGTCCCGGGGCGTCCCACACCCTGCCCATGTCCGTGCCCCCCAACACGGGGGGTCCAGGCCACTACCACACACACATGCGCATGAGCGCCTCACCATGTTAGTCTGACTGGTACTGCAGGGTGAGAGAGACAGAGAGAGAGAGAGAGAGAGAGGGAGGGAGGGAGGGAGAGAGAAGGAGAGAGAAATGGAGGGAACAGTGAGCAGAGAGTAAACGAGTGGGGAGAGGGAAAGAAAGAACACTGAGAGATAACAGGGAGCTGGGTTAAACTGGGGAGCCAACCAAGAGATTTATAGTGGTGGCAAAAAACATTGGAAGAGATGGAAGAGGTCGAGGATACATGGTAGCAAGATGAAGATCAGCAACACTACTGTAAGACAGGACGGCTGGAGAGAGAGAGAAAGAGAGAGAAAGCGAGAGATCCTTGGCCCTGATATCACCATGCAAGAGACTTTTGCACAAGACTGATGAACAAAAAAAAAAAAAACACATTTTATCTTAAAACAAAAGGAACAGCGATTTGACTTCCAGAATAAATATAGATATAGTTTGTACATAAATTGTATGTAAAGATATTAATAACCTCTTGTTTTAATTTAATTAAACATGTTTTAACACACTAGTGCATTCAACGGAATAATATAATTATTATGAAGCCAGGAACCTTCAAGCAGATTAATTCATTTGATGTGAAAGCTTTCACTATATTGCTCTTGTTAGTGCTGAAAACAACAGTGACTTAGATACGTTTATGGTGTATTTCATACAAAGTTCATGTGTATGCACAAGGATGAGATGAAATGTCTATGTGAGTAGACATGTACACGATGAAGCGGTAAATAAATCAGCCATTTCTATGAATAATGTCAATGAATTACAAGATGTGTGTAATGAGAGAAGTATTAACTAACGCAGACATATCCACACTTTTGTATGTCCACACTGTTATCATGGAGGCCACCTTTCCACAGTGATTTACATGGTTATGGTTAACTAACAGTAGCAGATAGCAAGTTTCTTCTTTATGTGTAAATCATATGTTTTATATATATTTTTAATAAAAAAAATAATAAAATGTATGCATTTATATGCATTACAGAGAAGTGTAAACTCACTTTCATGCAGCTTATTCAACTACTTTAGCACCATTTCTCAAAGTTGAGGAAGCATGCTTAACGGCTGCTTTTTTGAGGATTCTACGTCTTTGGACCTCGCAGAGCACTGTTCCAATGTCAAGGATACTTCAAACTTCTATCAAGTATTGAGTCCTTCTTTTGTAGATTGTTTCAAGGATGGATGCATCCTTGACTTTGAGAAACAGTGTCAATTTAACAGTGTGCAGTTCCACTTATATGCTGTCATGGGTTACACATGAGCCCTCAGCACACCAGCTCACCATATGTCCTAAGTCGGTGGGATTCCTTCCTCAAGTGTTTTGTGTTTACATTAGCCTGGTTCTCACATACTGGTAGGGCTGCTCGATTATGGGAAAAATCATAATCACGATTATTTTGGTCATGATTGAAATCACGAGTATTTTACACGATTACTCATTGACTTTGGAAATCTGTTGCATTTATTGAACAGAACAGTGAATTCTCCTAAAAACAGATTAAGACAGATAAAGGCAAACAAAAACGATTATTATTAAATTTTTTTGGCCTCATAGCGCACTGACAAGTTTTGTCTTTGGTACAAGCTGCTCTGCAGAATAACGAAACGGAGCGGGATCACGTGACTCCACATGCAGTAGTGTTTTTAGAAGGGAAAGTAATTGAAATAATTGACCTGGGAAAATGTTATCGATTATAGGTTCTGAATGTCGATTCCGATTACTTTTCGATTAATTGCCCAGTCCTACATACTGGACTGTAAACGAAAAGTTCGATCTATTTTCATTAGTTTCATTGGTCCAGCGCTCACATATATGATGCATATCAGTTGGCCAGGAAGCCCGTCCTCTGTTTAGTCAAACAGTCAAAAACACAGCGGAGGTGAGCTTAATGGGTGTTTTATATCTGGGCTTAATGGGTGTTTTTGTGATGCTTGCTACTGTCTTTTCTCTGCAATCACTGGGCTCGTTGTAGACACATAGTATCCAAGCCTTCCTCCCACCCACCTTAATTCCCCCTGGAATCTGGAGATGACATGACATTGTCCAGACTAATATGCATAGATGTGAGAACTAAGCTAGCGTTTAGTTGAGTTTTAAATTCAAATTTGTGAATTAGTGTCATGTTACACATGTTTTACCAGCAATACTGACATTTCTTTCAAAGTCCATCATAATACATGAGACGGCATCCCCTAGTAATTTTTCACAACATATACGCCTCATTTGCGCCATCTAGTGGACATATGGTGATACAGCAGCTAAAGCTCTGTCCAAGGTGCTGAAGCTAGAGTAACAGCCAGTGAATGCAGCAACATTTAAACGAATGTTAGCATGAGAGGGTTTGATTTATAGTTTAAAACTGTGTCTTTGGTCACCTCAGATAGTCTGATTGCAGCTGTATGTGCACATGTGTTTATAGGTGATGAAGATATGTGTTGTGTGTGTGTGTATGAGTAGGAGTAGGTGTGAGGACTGTTGTGTATGAGGGGCCGTTTAGGAAATATTTCAGACTTTTGTCACACAAACACATGTGAAACACTTACACATTCACATATGAAACTGTCACGCATGCATCTACACTACTGAAAACTCGCACTCACATATGAAACACTCTAACAGATACAGGTGAAACGGACTTACACACACACAAACACATGAAACACTTAAACACATACAGGTGAAAAGGACGCAGACATACACATGAAACGCTCATACAGATACATTTGAAATGTGGCACACATACATATGAAGTGCGCATATAGATGCATGTGAAATAGATTCTTATTTAACAATTACAGGCTTCATCATCCATATAGCAATAGTGAAAATTTTCACATGTGTATGTGTGTGAGAACATTTCAGTATATCCGGAAGGTGTTTCACTATATCCGGAAGGTGCATAGTAGTCCTATTGAATAGTCGGAAATACATTGGTTATAGCCTAACTAAAATATGCGTTGGCGAATTTTGTTCGTTTATAAGTGGAGGTACCGGTGTTGTTAGAGCAGAGGACACCTCTCTCGTGTCATTGCAATGCAACAAATGACGAAGACACAGACTGACTGTAGCATAATGCTGCTTCTGTACTTTTCGGCACGAAACACGCTTAAAAACGCGCTCACGGCGCGAGTGTGATCATCCAGCTCTCTGTACAGTCTTCCAAGAGCAGCATCATCTCTCTCTGTGTGCATTAACTCAATACATTGCAGTGTATCAGTGAAGAACTGAATTATGTCTGGATTACCCCAAACACCCAGGAATGAGCCAAATAAAAAATAAATGAACACAATTCGCGAATGCATATTTTAGTTAAATCAGTAGCCTAATAAAATCAATGTATTATAGCCTACTATGCACCTTCCGGATATAGTGAACACCTTCCGGATATACTGAAATGTTCTTACACACATCAATATGTGAAAAGTTCGACTATTGCTATATGAATGCTGAAGCCTGTATTTGTTAAATAAGAATCTATTTCACCCGGATCTGTATGCGCATTTCATATGTGTGTGTGACAAATTTCACATGTATCTGTATGAGCGTTTCATGTGTATGTCTGCGTCCTTTTCACCTGTATGTGTTTAAGTGTTTCATGTGTTTGTGTGTGTGTAAGTCCGTTTCACCTGTATCTGTTAGAGTGTTTCATATGTGAGTGCGAGTTTTCAGTAGTGTAGATGCATGCGTGACAGTTTCATATGTGAATGTGTAAGTGTTTCACATGTGTTTGTGTGACAAAAGTCTGAAATATTTCCTAAACGGCCCCTCCTAGTTGTGGCTGGCTGCAGTCCCAACACCTGATCCCATTTCTGCTTGTACTATAAGTGACTCCCTTTGACTGTGAGTTTATCAGATGAAGGCAGCCATACTCCCTCCTCCTTCTTTCTCTCACCTGATTCGCTCCTGACTCTCTTAGTAGATTACCTAAGAGAGTAAACATATGTGTGTGTGTGTGTGTGTGTGTGTGTGTACTCTACATGTGTCTACATGCATAAATGTGTGTGTATGCACAATATCTGTGTCTGGTTGTGTGCAAGAGAATGTGTGTGTAATATGTAATATCTGTGTCTGGTTGTGTGCAGGATAATGTGTGCGTGTGTGTAATAATGTGAATGGTTGTGTGTGTGTGTGTGCATGTGTGTGTGAAATATTTGTGTCTGGTTGCGTACAGGGTAATGTGTGTGTGTGTGTGTGTAATATCTGTGTCTGGTTGCGTACAGGGTAATGTGTGTGTGTGTGCGTCTGTAATATCTGTGTCTGGTTGTATGCAGTGTAATGTGTGTGTGTGTGTGTGTAATATCTGTGTCTGGTTGTGTGCAGGGTAATGTGAGTGTGTGTGTGATATATGTGTCTGGTTGCGTGCAGGGTAATGTGCGTGTGTGTAGGTAATATCTGTGTATGGTTGTGTGTGTGCATGTGTGTGTGTGTGATATCTGTGTCTGGTTGTGTGCAGGGTAATGTGTGTGTGAGTGTGTGTGTTTGTAATATCTGTGTATGGTTGTGTGTGTGTGTGTGTGTGTAATAACTGTGTCGGGTTGTGTGCAGGGTAATATGTGTGTATGTATGAGTGTGTGTGTGTGTGTGTGTGTAATATCTGTGTCTGGTTGTGTGCAAGTTGCATGTGTGTATGTATGAGTTTTTGTGTGTGTGTGTGTGCGTTATATCTGTGTCTGGTTGTGTGTGTGCTTTGATGCATCCCTCCGTGTTCACAGTGAGAGGATATAGGCAGGGTTGACTCACTGCACAGCTTTGTTATAATGCAGTGCACACTGTGCTGAGAGAGAGAGAGAGAAGGGGGATGAGAGAGAAAAGGAGAGAGAGGATGGATGAGAGAAAGAGGGGATGAGCAAGACAGAGAGAGTAAGTAGATGACAGAAAGAGAGGAAGTGAGAGAGAAAGAAAGAGTTAAGGGAGAGAGAGAGTGGAGAAGAGAGAGAAAGATAGAGAGGGGATGGGAAAGGAAGAGGGAGAGAAAGAGCAAAGGGATGAGAGAGGAGAAGAGAGACGGGATGAGAGGGCGAGAGATGTAGGGTGTGTGTGTGTGTGTGTGAGAGAGAGAGAGAGAGAGATGCAGAGAGGTACACGCACTGGAGTGCATTAGCCTGTGTATAAGGCATTTTGGTTACATGATGATTCCTCCATGCGCACTCATGGACACCAAGCACCTGTGTGTGTGTATGTGTGTGTGTGTGTGTGTGTGTGTGCGCGTGTAGGTGCTGTTGTATAAAGCAGATATAGACCGTGCATGTAACACCGATCTGCATTGCAGCAGTTTGTTGAACCGTTAAACTGAAACACAGTTGTTTTATTTTTACTCGTCTAAATGGTGTTGCTGTACCATAACCCAAGGGCAGTCCACAGTCAGATTGATCAGACCCATTTGTGTGTGTGTGTGTGTGTGTGTGTTTATCGTGTGCCTGGTTTAAAGCAACGATGGGGAGTTCCATAGTAACCTATCCCATCATGTTCTGATGGTCAGTAAACGTTTTTATGGTGAAAGATGCAGCAGCTTTGTGAATGTACGCTGTAGGATGAGTGATTCTATTTGGCTATTCAAGCAACATTTTCCTTTGTGTGTGTATGCGTGTGTGTGTGTGCTGCAGATTTGCTCTTCTTGATGTACAGACAGAGAATGTACATACTCAGTATGTTTCTATGTCAATGTTAGACTTGCCTGTCGAAAGTGGCTACAGTGAGCTTAAGAATTACTAGTGAAAAATGTGTGCATTGTCGTGCATGTGTGCATTTGGAGTGCTTGCTTGTGTGTGAGATGTGCGTGTGCGCGTGTGTGTGTGCGAGCGCGCGCATACGTCTGCGTAGATGCACCACTCTGGGATTGAGTGAATCTCTCTTTTCACCATCACCATTAATGCATGAAAGACTTGTCACTCTGCATTAGTCCTTCCCTGCTCCAGCTCCATGCGGGAGTGATGGAGCGAACAGAGCGACGGGGAGGGGGGAGGGGGGCGGGGGTGTTCGGGAAAAGCACTGAAGGTCATAGTGCATTAAAGAATGTCAATTTACTCTCCCTTGCTGGGTGCTACTTTTGTCAGTCCGTTAATGAGACGTGTCTCGAGCAAAAAGCAACTATTAAGGTATGCACTAAAGTTAATTGTAAATCTGAAACTGCATATTTTTAAACATTTATTCGTTTTCGTGCAATTATTTACACACACTGTCAATTTCGGTTGGAGCAATCCAAGCTAATCAGCAAATACCCCGACGCACGGGTCTTTTGACATCCCTGCATGGTGCCCCTGTGCCAGCCAACAACTGCCCAGTTGTGAAAGGCTAAACGTTCAGGATGGCAATGACTGGAACGAAGAAAGGGAGGCGTGGGAGACGAAACAAGCTTGTGACATGAGAACGCGTATAATGAGACATCGTTTGGTGTCAACCTTTAGATTCTGATGTTTCCCTGCATATATTCTTTTGCCCCGCTCCCACTCTCCACCCCCTTCTCTCTGCGGAACTCCAATACTACAGCTCTTGCCCTGCTTGTTATAGCAAGATAGCATGGCTTTTCATTTGAAATCATCCAAGCATCTTTCTTGCAAAATCTTTAGTCCGTTCAGAAAAAAAAACACAAAGATGATCATGTCATAACCTGTGCGACGCATTGCTTTCAAACATAAATATACACTCTCTTTTCCCCCCTCTCTCTCTCTCTCTCTCTCTCTCTCACACACACACACACACACACACACACACAGGCACACACAATTTGTGTACGCTCCAGTAATCACGCTCTGAACGATTGGTTTCCGAGAATGTTTGACGCACAGATGAAGAGTAATGTTTTTCTACTATGTCTAAGCAAGCAAACGCGCAGTGTCTTCTATGTATATCACTGTATGCAATGATTTCCGTTAGCATCATTTAAGAGTTGGGATGCGACAAGTTGCTTACGTCGATGTCTCAGTGTGAGAGTGGTTGAGAAACGGACAGTCAGACAGGGAGCGCAACTGCAAGGGAGGGGGCAAGCATTTCAGTGAGGATACGCACGCATTGGCTAAGCTACAAGGACTGTAGACAAATTCGTGTTCCAGTGACGTGTCCGCATGTGCGCTGTATATCGTTTTTAAACCATACCGCCATATGAGCAAGCTAATTTATATTTTATGTAAAGCCTTAATTTTAAAGGCGGATTAGAGAGTATATGGTCAGAACCGATATACCATCCCCTCACTCATTTTATTGATATTTCGGTTGTGTCACGTCAATCCCCACGATTTCTTCTCTGTCTTCATCTCCTTCTTGGGAATCTGACGTTCTTCGAAAAGGTGTTCGAAATATCAACTGAACTGGTAAGACCTAGCAAACGTGTAATTTCTATCATAATGCTTCGTCTGTTGGCGCCTCCAAGCTCGAGCGAGATTCATTCACGTGTACATTTAGTATGTTACGAGTGGTGGGCTCTGCGATCAGTGACAAAATGCAAGCTCAACTAGATTTATCATTCAGCGTAAATCGCCGTTCTTATTCATTTGCATGTGTTTGAGATTTGCTACACGAGAAACACCTAGTTATGTAATTAAATGGCAAAATGCATTCTCGATGCTGCAAATCAACGAGCGGCGCCTTCATTATGCATGTGCAAGTACATCAACGTGTGTAGACAGTTAAACGCATGCTAGCAATTGTTACAGCGATAGTTTTCTTCGCGGGCATTTGTAGACCAGCACAGAAGATTTCAAAACAAAGTGTTTAGAATGATTGCTGTGCCTCCGTTGGTTACACGTACTGTACCGGGCATCCATTTTCAGCCCGTGGAGAGCTCCAAGCTCGTTGGTAGTTAGCCACTAATGAATGCACTGCAGTCCGCATCGGTATACAAGACTCATCAATACGCATCTTACAAAACAGACTATGTGGAACAAATATGCACGCAAGCCACGGTCTACCTTCCTATGTATTGATTAAAAAGTAGCCCTGGATAGTATTTACAAGAGGGCAAATCTTGTATCTTTCATTCACAGCAGACCACATGACCTAAGCCATGCAGCTTTTTGTCAAGCTGTCAAGAGGCCATCTGACTTACACCACCAACTGACTTGAAATACGCACAGTACCAACTGACTTTGACTTGACTCAGACTCGGTTAACTTAAAAAAGACATAGAATGAAAAAAGCTTTTTGCCTTCTTTGATGAAGTAGGAGAGATTGTGCGTGGCCAGCGCTATCATGAACACGAGATGTGGTTTTGGCTCCTTCAAATGAAAAATCTTGAACTTGGAAGTACTGTAGGCACTGAAACATGAGACGCCAAATCTCATGTGTTGCCAAATAGCAAAAAAACAATTAAAGCTTAGTTGTGGTTGCCAAAGATGGCGCCAATTATCTAAATGGACCATATCAATAACCAGCTTAAATATAAGGTTTTAACTGGGCATATAAAACTGCACTTGAGATTGTTTTTGATAATTCAGGTTCAGAGAAGATCAGAGTGCAAGGTAGAGTACTCCATTCATCCATTCAATGTCCTTAATACGGTAAATAAACAAAACAGTGGGTTTCCAGAGCACATGACAGAACATGTGTCTATAAGCATGTGCTCATTGGTGGATGCAAATGAAGCTGAAAGCTAAAACTCACAGCAAAGTCAGGGTCCTGAGTCTGACACCTATTAGTGTAGGTCTCATCTGTAAACATCCCTAGTAACACACTGTAGCATCCAGCATTTCTAGAGGATGCACCTTTAAAAGCTTCTACAGTTTTTGTATGCTGTGAACTCTGAAGCAAGCTTACAAAAGGAGGTAGAGTCCATCTTGTTTGCCTTGAGGAAAGAGCATTTGCGTATAATTAAGGGGAAAATGTCAGTACTGTGCTTTATCTTTTCCCTGGTCTCAGATAGATGGCAGTGCTTGTGAGTTCTGCTCTTGTCTGTAGAGGTGTCTTCAATTAAACTTAAACCCTTGTATAACTTATAGCCTTGGCGATTTCTGGTTGCAAGGAGCATGTTCACACTAACTTCCTCAGATCTTACTACTGGTCAGAGAGATTACTTACATCTCCATCACAACCCAAAGATGATATTTTTAACTGATGGTTTGCTGGGTCCCTTAGTCAGAGCACATGTAGGTCGCTGAGGTCTCCGAAGTCAGTTCTTCCTGCCGCATGACTGCATTGATGAGGAGATCCTTATCTCCTTGATAAATATGGTCGATGAGATAATTAAACAGACATTTTGAAACAATGTGCGAGTGAAAGCAATTGTACATGACCGGGGTTAATTAGGCTCTATGGTCTTCATCAGGCTCGCTCACTGTGCTCGAGGATCTGCTGATTGGCTTTGTGAGCGCCTCCTCAGGACTAGAGATATGTGACATTCGCACACGAGCGTTGCTGGAGCGCAGCAGCAGCAGTGCAGCACGACCTGTCTTTGGGCTCCAATCATTCCCAGCAAAGCTCAGCTATTCTCCGCAGGCCTCCCCCTGATCTGTCGCGCATCATAATGCATCTTGCATCACCGCAAGACTTGCCCATAAGACTTGCCTATAAGGCTTCACTGAGACAACTAATTCTTCTTCAATTTCTTATTGCCTCCCCCCTTTACTCTCTCTCTCTCTGTCTGATATACCAGGCTGTGATTACCAAACTATCTTTGCCCTGTTGTCATAGCGAAGGGTTAACACTCTCTCCGTCACCCTTGGTGGTGATGTACATATGCAGAATGCATTTAAGAGAAGAAATCCTCTCTATCATGAATGTTTCCGTGTATGTCCTGATCGGGGAAATGGAATGATTTGGGAGATGTGCAGGCCTTGTGCGAGAGGGTTGGACCAAACTGAGAAAGAATGAGGTGAGGTTGTGCAAAGGGCCCTTGAGAACTTCTAATAATTAACGAAGGCTTGTTTAGCCCCCCCTCAGAGACTAAGAGCTCGTTCACGCGCAGCTTGGAGGCTTTTCCAACAACTTTAATCGGATTCACATTTCACATTTCACATTCAAGGTCACATCTCGGACCACACTATCAGACGTTTTCAAATTACAGTTTGATATTTAACTCGCGTCGCTTAGAAATCATAGGGCTCATCTGAAATTCACAGGTGACCCCTGTTACACTATTAAAATATGTACGATTAATATTTATGGGTTATTAATGGCCATCTCGTTCCACGCGGGTGACAGTTGCGGTCATTTCCACGTCTGCTGTCCCGGTGCCACCTGTGTGTGCGGTGAGCAGGGGGGTGGCGGGGTGGAGAGCTGGCCATGTGTGTCCGGACGTGGGGTTAGAGCTCCTGTCAAACAGGTGTAGGGGTGCAGGAGCATGAAGACATCTGTGAGGGTCCTTTATTTTAATCATGGCCGAAGGGGACAGGCAGCGGGGCCGGGCCGATGGAGAAGGAGTAGCGGAAAAGAGGGGAAAATGGGGATGAATGGATGGATGAGGGGATGGATATAGAGATGGATGGATGGAGGGTTGAGGGAGGTGTGTGCTCTACCTCTGCCTCTCAGAGAATGTAAAGCACATCAATACGCTGTGTTCGACTCCAACAGTAGACTTACACCTAAGGTGAGGGAAAAACACATTTACTGTTTAATACAGCACAGTTTTAGTGCAGTTTCAATTGTACAAAAACATTTAGTCTTGTTCACTTTTACATCCTCTGACCCAGCATAGTTTCTCGGTAAGGAAACAGATGGCTTCTTCTGACCGCAAAGAGCATCTTTGATGGTGTGTGTTGATTAACCAGTAAAAGAACATATCTATTGGATTCCAGATTTCCAAGTTATGATGATAAAACCGAATGAACTAAAACATGAATACATCAAGATACAGGTGTGGGTTGACAAAAGCCTGACAAGGTACACTGATATGCACCATAATATTTCTTCTTACGTTATGTGTCTTGGAATGAATTTCTATCAACACAGCACAGTTGCATTGTTCAATAATGAGTTAGTGACGATTAATTTCTTTCATTTGATTGATATATTTTGGATAAAAAGAAACACTTAACTAGAAGCTAGATGGCCTGCCTGCAGTCAGGACAGAGAGTTGTCTTGCTTCGTCATTTTCTAAGTTTTGATGGCATAGTTGTGTTTCGTCTGCAGTATTTTTGTCCATCATTAGGGCTGTGTCTACTGAGTTACGTAATAACGAGAGACAGTGCAATGTGGGATTTCTCCCTCCAGAACTCCTGCACCTTCCTCTCCCTGTGTGCCAGACACACACACACTGGCTACTGCTTGCCCACGTGCAGACCGCCCTGTCCTGTGGCTCAGGCACAAAGGGTTAGCATTACGGTTGGCGCTAATTGCAGTGATGCACTTAGACTAATCAGGGTGGCATTTATTTGACAGCTGCAACAAACCTTGTTTGTGTGGCGTTGGTGAGTGAAGGGGTGTGTGTGTGTTTGGGGTGGTGGGAGGGGGGGGGTTGGGCTTTGTTAACATACCTAGCAGATGATGCTAATTCAAATAAACAGCAGAAGTGGCTGATGAGGCCTTTAAACGAATGCTCGGCAGATGTGTGTCTGATCAGTGCAGTTGGCCTCATGGTGGAAATGAATCCTGGGAGGAGAAACTACAAGAGAAGGTGCCAGTATGGCGATGGCCTCAGCATGGCACTGAGTCACTCAGTCAGAAAGGGTTGATGTTGATGCTTCTACGCATTGTTCTCTGGAGAATAATGAAAGAACATAGCTCAAAGTCACACACACACAAACACACACACACACACACACACACACACACACACAAAGTAGTTATGAGTGAGCTCAGGTGTTCAGTCAGCATGCCTAATTTCCCCTCTCCTTTGAGTTTGAAGACTTTTTGTGCATCTGTTTTTACGGCCTGTCTGTTATGGAAGAAAATAATGTATTCAGTGTCACGCTTTGCATGGCAGTTGTTGAATGCCATGTTTGTATTGAACTTTGCCCGGCCTTCGTTAGATTATCTCTTAAAATCGTGTCTTAAAGTCGATATCTCTATGTATAAAAATGTATTTTACATTTAAACATATAAAATATTTTACATAAATATAACATCTATGTATAAAAATGTATTTTACATTTATAAATTAGCCCTAACTTCAGTTCAGTTTCTACTGTATGATGTCCATTCTGAGGACAATACAGGCAGTTGCAGAGTGCCATCATGCCAGATGCATCACTGTAGCCAACAGACATTTAATCCTAGTCAAACAAGCCTATGCTTAAGTGTTTTCTTTACTAGTTTAGCGGGGTTCAAAGTAAATTTGATCCAAAATTAAAATAGGCCATGTCTGTTTTATGCCGCAACTTGGAACAGTTCCCTTAATCAAACAGTGTAGTACAAATGATTAAGTAATTATTGATTTGAATTCCTGTAATTAACTTGTGGTAAAAATGGTGTGCCAATCTGAAGGCTAGTATTGAAAAAACAGTAAGTGATATCATTTATTTGGAATGATGTTCAATCAATCGTAAATACACCCAAATTATATTTCAGAAGAGCCTACAGAGGTTCCCATAAGCATGAGGAGGGATAAGGGATCTGTGAATAGTAATACATGCAGACCTTATCAGATTGGCCATGGCATCAGTTACATAAACGTGATTTAAAAACACTCTAGTTTGACCTCAAAGTTTAGAAAGTCCTTGCACTTGTGAGCTGCCATGGTTGTAAAAAGTGACATCACCTGCTTGCATCTAATCATCTAATTATAAAATCTAATTGGTGCAGCAGTCAGACTGTTGCTGTACATTCCTATGTGCCTAGCACATAGACAGCATTAATATCAGTTTGCTTTTTAGCATTAATATGTTGATGCAATGGCAGCTTACAAGTACTGAGGGATTTATTTTTAGGTGTTAGATATATTCTATTAGATATCGCTGATACCAATGTCAGTCTTATAAGACCAATGCCTTACTAGCCAGGGATCCTTTTAAGAGATTTTGCCATCTTTTAGTGCTGGGTATGTCAAAGTTGCTATTTTAGTCTTGTGCAGGGAATCGTAACATTATGTGGTTGTTGTAACGCCTGGTGGCTCTCTGGCTGGCTGGGTAGATGCTGCAGTGAGTGAAAGGTTCCGGTCTCTCGACGCATAAATCCAGAATCTTCTCCAAAAATCTGAAGCAGTCGTGGCTCTCAATTGCTTCCTAAAGCACAGAATTCCGAACCCTAATTGAGACACTTTGTCCTGATCTTCATTTACAAATGATTTTGATTCATAAATTATTGTAAAGCCAGCTGTTACTCCCAATTATGAATGAAGTCTTCATGATTGCGTTTTAGTTAGTCAAAATCCAATGGTTAGTTTTGCCATGATAATGAAGGGCTACTCAGTGTGCATGTTTTGTCAGTCTCTTATCATGTCTCAATCACTTGTGATGTTTTGACAGTCACCTTTAGAGAATAACAGGACCTGAGACACTATTGTTTTCCCACAGTGACGATCAATAACAACTATGACACAAAGCTTTTTTTTTTACACCCCAGCAGGCATAGTTGTAGAAAGTGGCCATGTTGGCTGTTAAATTACTTTCTTTCTGCAGTGAAGGTCTACTCGCATAGGTAGGTAATACATTGAAAGATGGCTAGGCCCGATGCCTGCATGCTTTCACAGCAGCGTCAGTCAGATGAGTGTGAAACGCTAATTATCAGCCCGTGACACAATGTGTGCTAACACTTAGTCACACAAATAATCGGTGTGTGTGTGTGTGCAAAAGATTACTGCTGTTTCAGAAATGTTTTGATACCACTGATCATAATCACATACGTTGGCATCTGCTATAAGTGGCAATTTAATGAAATCTTTTTTTTTTCCAGAATCAGTCAGTTTTATTGGCCAAGTATACTTGCATATGCAAGGAATTTGACTTTGGTATGTGTTTCTCATTCTCATTTCTTATCAAGAAAACAACAGAAAAATGCAGTAAAACAACACATCTTGTTTTAAAGAACAACATCCCCCCTGTTTGTGATGTAGCCATAAATATGCAAAGCAAACCTTTAACTTGGCCCAAATACCTTCCTTCCTGAAGCACTATCCTGCATTCAGCAAAATAGCTTTCTTGTATTTGTCAGTGTTAGTGCGACAGCACCCATTTTCTTTAGAGAATGATTTATGTATCCTGCAAGAGCCTTGTGAATATCAGCCAGATAGCCCAGTACAGGAGCGTTGATCATGGGAAGGAGAGATAGCATCTTCTATCTTATAGAGTGGGGATTAGCTTGTTTTGTTTTTTTATTTCAAAGGTGGAGGTTATCAGGGTCTCAAATGCACTAGCACATTTTGCATTGGATAGTATTGGTGTTATGCATTGGTGTTGTATTATGTATATGCTGGTGTTAAATATGCATGCATTATCTGTTTGCCAGTATTCACAAAGACCGGTACTGTCATAGTACACTGAGGTAGCCAATCACACACGTATAGTTTTGTTTGTTTTCAACACATTGTTTTATTTCTAACGCTAATTATGTCTGTGTACAGCAGGCCCAGAGTTACGTAAACATCACACAGGCCTTTAATGGAACAATTGAAATGCATCTGTGGGTTAGAGGCTTTATTGGATAGCCTCACTTCTCCGGCTCTGGGTGCAGACTGCTGATGTGTTTGTGAAAGTGCTTGTTGTTTTTCGGTGGGTGTGTTTGTCTGGGGAGAAATTGTGCAGCGTCTGCCACAGATTGGAGCTCAGGCCTTGACAATACAAACAGGATATAACCTATTTTGATCACGGTGCCATATTGCATCATGAAATATTAAGCGGCTAGACCGAGGCGGCGCTACGTTTGCTAAATCATGTTTGCTAAATTCTGCGCGCGCGCGGGCGTGATTGTTGCTGACTCTGGTGCGGTTTTCCCAGCAAGCTCTGTGGTGTTAAGAGGCTTTCTAGTACTGACACCCTGTGATCGTGTCTCTTGTTCGGTCCAAATGTCTTAGTGGGCATAACATTATTCCCAGAGACACCACGGAGTCAAAGTCCTGCTTATGTTTGTGTCTCTAATCCCCTGGTGCTGAGCTGAGCGAGCGTGGATGACTCAATATATCATTCTGTTTTTGTCTCTCCGTCCCCTTTCTATCCCTCGCTCCGCTCTGTCTGTCAGCCTGCCACTCGTTCTTTCTGGGCCCAGTTCCTTTCGTTTATATAAACACCCCTCTCATTTCGTCTTGCTCTCGTTTCTTCACTTCCTTTTGTACTTTTATGCGGCTTCCTCTCCCTCCCTGGCCCCACTAACATACGCATACGCATGCACACACACACACACATAGACATTTCATCACTCTCTCTATCGCTCTATGCTGATCCAGACTTTGGAAGTCAATGTTACCATGGCAACAACATAGACTTCGCCCTGCCCCCCCCCCCCCCCCCCCCCCCCCCCCCCCCCCCCACCCCCAACTTCATTCAGACAACGCTGCCTTTTTCACTCAAATTACCTCCAGCTAGACAATCCATGAAGCGGACGGGACAACAAGCAACTAACCCCAAAACAACCTTTTGTTTTTTCCTCTTCTTTTGTTTAGTTTTTTTTTCACAGAATCAACTTGAACGGCCATGACCACCACCGCTGTCCCCATCACCAGCCTCGTGAGCAAGTAGATTAGAAGCTCCAAATCAAGGGCAACAGAACCAGCTCTTAACCAAAGTCTCTTCCACGGAGGAACGTCACGCAGACAGAGTGCGCTAGTGAGAGAGACCAAAGACGTGCGAGGGCCAGGGGGAGAGAGCGAAGACAGTCGATGGATGCTGCCCGGATTGAAGGGACAGCCGATTCTTCATTAACGAGGAAAAAAAAGATTTCAAAATTGAGTCGAAGGACAGAAACTCGCCGTCAGGTAAGGCTGAGCGAGAGCGGACGAGAGAACATTAGTGCGTGCGTGTGTGTGTGTGTTAACTGGCCTTTACGCCGCTAAGGCCTAGGCACTGTAGCAATGGGCCCTTGTGTCTGCAGGCAGTGGGTGAACAGCTAGGTGACATTTCTCTTTCCCTCTCTTTCTCTCTCTCTCTCTCCCTCTCTCTTTCTCTCTCTCTCTCCTCCTCTGAAGGCATGGTGTGTGAGAAGGGCATCCAGATCCTTCTCACCATCGTGGGTGCGTTTGCATCCTTCGGCCTGATGACGGTGGCCATCGGCACGGACTACTGGCTGTACTCGCGTGCCGTCATCTGCAACAGCACGGCCAACATGTCGCAGGACGACCCGCACAACAAGGACAAGAAAGATCCCGGCGCCCTCACCCACTCGGGCCTCTGGAGGATCTGCTGCCTGGAGGGTCAGAACCTTGGTTCTCCTCAGACAATGGCCTTTTTAGTACTGTTTGGTTATATATATCCCAAGGCCTCTTTAGCTCTGTTTGGTTCTATGTATCCCAAGGGTTTTTAGTACTGTTTGGTTCTGTATATCCCAAGGCCTCTTTAGTACTCTGTTGGGTTCTCTATATTCTATGGGGTCTTTAGAACCCTGTTTGGTTCTAAGAGTCTAAGGTCTAGATTCTATAGAGTTCCCAAGACCTTTTTAGTACTTTTGGTTCTATATATCCTACGGCATCTTTAGCACTTTGTTTGGTTCTAAGTATCCCAAGGCCTTGTTAGTACTGTTTGGTTCTGAATATCCAAAGGTCTCCTAAGGACTGTTTGGTTCTATATATCCCATGGCCCTCTTTAGCACTCTGTTTGGTTCTATATATTTTATGGGGTCCTTAGAACCCTGTTTGGTTCTCCGTATGCCATTGAGTCTTTAAAATCCTGTTTTGGTTCCATATATTCCATGCAATCTCAGAACCATGTTTAGTTCTCTAGATGCCATTGGGTCTTTAAAACCTTGTTTGGGGTAAAAACAGTACACACAGTTTTTTTTGTGTGCAATTCAGTTATACTATGACAATCATATGATCTTGTTGTTTTTCTGGTAAAAATGTTGTGAAATATTTTAAATGTTTTTTTGTCTGCCTGTGTCTTGTGTGTTGCCCTCTTGTTCTATGTCATGTTATTCATCACTGTTGCTGTCAACCATCCAGAGATCTCTGACTAGGTGTCAAAAGCACTAACAGAGAGAAATTGACTGTCAGTAAAAACTGACTCTCATAAGTCTCTTCATCCAGCTTTCTGCCTCCACTCACTTGTACTCAAATGTAGCATCAGCAAGTAGCGGCAGTTTTTCTGAGAGTGAGAGGGCCAAAGATGCCACTAAGACATGCTAAGCCTGTGAAGGCTGAGGACGGAGTTGTGTTATGTGTTTCTTACCGCCGTTGTAAAAGTGTGTGACCGTAAAGGGAGGCTACGCTAGCCTATTTGAAGTGGGGTGTGTGTAGGAGCCATGCGGTGAGCGTTGAAGTACCTCACCCCCTATCTTAACACACAACCGCCTCAACTGACTCGGCTGCTGGTCATTGTGCAAAGCTAATTTGTCCTTATGCCTAAGCTCCCTAATAACAAAGCACTCAATTAGAGATAAGCCTAGCCTTTGAGCTTCACTGTACTGCACTCTTCCCTTCAACTCTCCCCATCCCATCATTCCCATCCTCCCTCTCTCTTTTTCTATCTTTCTCTCTCTCTTTCTCTGTCTCCCTCTCTTTCCCTCGCTTTATATCTTGCTCTCACACACTCTAGCTCTCTTTTTATATCTTTCTCTCTCAAACACACTTTCTTCTTTGTGAGGTATAGCAGACTGGTGTTTTCTCTCTTCTTCTTCTTTCCCTCTCTCTCTTTATATCTTTCACTCTCACACACTTTCTTCTCTCTCTCTGTCTCTCTGTCCCTCTCTCTTTATATCTTTCTCTGTCACACACACTTTCTTCTCTCTCTCTCTCTCTCTCTCTCTTTCTCTCTCTCTCTCTCTCTCTTTATCTTGCTTTGGTGTGAGGCATAGCAGTTGTGCACTCTTGGCACAGTTTAGAGGTCAAGTAATCCTTGTCGTCGGTCGCATATTGAGCCATGATGGCACCCAGAGATGGATTCCCAGCAGCAGCTGCCGTCGGCATACAAGTGAGCGAGGGAGCGGGAGAGCAGGTGGAGTGGAACGCGAGGCCATTTTGGCTCTGCATAATTGATGTCACGGCTCACCTTGCTGCGGCTGACGCTCTGCCATGGTGGGCCTGGACAATCAGATGGAATGGATGTGAGAGGCGTCGCTGATGGGAAAGGGGGGGAGTAGTGGTGGGGGTGGAGGGTGGAGGTCTTTGCAGGGATGGTGGGTGGGTGTTTGGGGGACGGAAGGACTGTGTGGTCCCTCTTCCCCTTTGTCAATCCCCAGCAGCTTTGCTAAGCGCAGGCCAAAGCTGGGCTGCCCAAGCCTTGAAAGCTAGACTAAAGACATAGCCCAGCCATAGCACAGGTTGAGCTCGGCAGATACCTCTAGAAACGAACCATTGGGCCTCACCTGCTCTCCCAGGTGTGGTCGAGCCAATCACATCGCTCTGTCACCTTGACGCACCTGAGCAGTAGCTTAGCTGGCTTCCTGTTGCATGCAGAGACAGTTTAAGAGACAGCTCCTTGCGTTTGCCCTGGTCGATCAGTCACACTAAACATTCACCCTGGTCTTGAAGTTGTAGACACACTATACATTCTGATGTTCTATTCTGGATCTCTTTTTTTCCTCTGTCTGTTTTACTCTCTCTCCCAGAGATGGACAATGAAAACAGATAGGAAAAGCGAGACAGGAGACTCTTGTTCCCTGCATCTGTCCGTCTCTGCATCCGTCTGTTTCATCGCTCTGTCACTCTCCCATCCATCCGTCAACACCAGTCATGTCCGTCCATCCGTCCGTCTGTCCATTCGTCCGTCCATTCGTCCGTCTGTCTGTCTGCAGCAGACCCGGGGGACTGGAGTGGGTAGCTATCCATCTGCCTGGATGTCTCCAGGGCTGTGCTGTATGTGTGCGTGTGTGTGTATGTGTGTGATGTATGTGTATGGGAGAGGTAGAGTGTGAGTCTCTCTGCATGCATTTACCCTCACCTTAGATGTATTATAAATCCAATAACCAGCTCTTCTCTCTTCTTTTAATCTCTCTTCTTTTCTTTCTTCTTTCTTTTTCTCTTTCTCTTCTTCTCTCTTCTTTCCTCTTCTCTCTATCTCTCTATTCTCTCTTCTTCCTTCTTTTCTTCTCTCTCTTCTTCTCTTTTTCCTTCTCTCCCTCGCTCGTCCACTCAGGAGTGAAAAGAGGCGTGTGCTCTCAGATCAATCACTTCCCAGAGGATGCAGACTTCGACCACGACGGAGCCGAATATGTTTTGAGTAAGAGAGCCTCATGTTTTGTTAGAGCAACAAAGGATTTGAAATGAAATTATTTTTTAGTTTTTTATTTAAAAAAAACTGTGTCTCAAAAGAAGAAGATGTTGGTGATACGTATAATTATTTGCAGTAATTACATGGCCAGCATATAGGGCAATTAAATCATTAATATTTATTATTATATCTAATATGTATTATTATTAATGAGTTGTTGTTGTTATTTATGAGTATGAGCCTATGATAGTAATAGATTTTCACTGGTGAGTCAAGTGGCAGGTATGTAGAGTGTGAGGTGTAGACTGTAGGTTAATAGTAGGTTAAACTAAGAGGCCATTATGCAGGCAAGGAAGTGAGATCACAAACTCACCATTAACTCCTAGTCTCACTATCCCTGTAGAATGCCTTTCAGAAGCATCCTTCTAAACACAAACAAACATGTACACAAACATACACCACACCACACCATATCTCACACTCACAAAAACACTCACATGTGTTGTATATACACAGACTTATACTGTACACAAATACTGTACACACACACACACACACACACACACATACCCAGATGGCAGGAAGAGTCCTCTGAGGAATGATAATTTGCTCTGGTGTATTCTCCAGCTAAAACTTTTTTTAATCTCTAGATGGTTACGATTTAATTATTCAGTCTTACAATTCTGTGGTAATTAATTTCCCTAGCTGTGCGCGGGGGGGATGCAAAGACCTATTCATTAACCTTCATTCAGTCAACTTTTGCTCTTCTTCACTCTCTGACACTTTTGCCTCCCCGTCTAAATCGCCGTGTCTTGTCTCTCGTTCTTTTCGCGAGCGGTCTGCCTCAGCACACCGGCACTCTTCCCTCCCTCCTCTCTCAACCTTTACGGCTTCCTCATTTTTCATCTCTCCAACTCTATTCCCTCGACGCTGTCCTCCATTGGCCATTTTTTCTTTCTTCTCCGCTCTAATCTCTCTCTTTCTCCCACTATCACTCTCTCTTCCTCTCTCTCTCCCTCTATCTCCCTCTCTCTCTCTCTCTCTCTCTCTGCAGGGGTGGTCAGGGCCTCCAATATCTTCCCCATCCTGAGTGCGATCCTGCTGCTTATGGGCGGTGTGTGTATAGCTGCCAGTCGCTTCTACAAGAGCAAAAGGAACATTATCCTCGGGGCAGGGATTCTGTTTGTAGCGGCAGGTAATTTATACCTTTTGTGGGCCTGTGTGCGTGTGTGTGTGTGTGTGCATGTGTGCGCTTGTGTGTGCATCTTTGAGGCCTTAATACATCTTAGAAAAAACTCTAACTTAAAAACTCCTAAATGTGGTTTAATAATTTACAGTAGGGCTGAAAAATCTTTACTTTGTTACTTAAATTGATCTGAGAACTATCACTGAGGAGGCGTCACTACAGTGCATATTCCTGTGGGTTATTGAAGGAGAATCCTATTCACATAGAATTCATAAATTTCATATTTATATTCTGCAAACCTGTGCATTTATTTGCTGGAAAGGCTGTCACATTGGTCTTATATTTCATACATGAGGATCATAAAAGGGTCTAAAAATATTATTTGTTAAAACCAACAGAAACCCTAGTGTGTGTACATATGCACAAAAAGTGTGTACATGTGTGTGCACGGTAGCAAAGTCCTTGCAAGAGTGTGTGTGTGTTTGTGTGTTGTAATGTGGACATGTCTTGGACTACATAGTGTGTCCTTATAAAGGGTGAAGTCTTTGTAGTTGGTTTTGTGTGAATCCCTGTTGTGATCCCTGAACTCGTATATCATACATAAAGAGCAGTTTAGGAAGGTCTTCAGAATGTTAATGTGTGCATCATCTTACTTGGGGAGAGGCACAAATACCAGGCCATTGCTCATGAAAAGTCCTCTATCACATCTGTACTCTCTAAATAAAGTACAAAGGACACCCAAATACATCAGCGCTCCCTGTGCAGAAGATGGCCAATGTCAGTGCAGTCGTGGACCCGTAAGAACTTTCTTTTGGAGACCTTAACAAGCAGTCGTTTGTCATTAGCCGCGTTTCGTCTTACGGTAACTATACAGTAATTTTACCGTAACTTTGTGGTATATGCACGTTTCCATTTGACGCCAGGGGATGCCCCAAAAGGAACCTTTTTAGGGTCATTTCAGGGTCCATCCAAGTACCTGCTTTGGGGTCTATGGTCAAACAAGCCTGGTAGATGTCCCGATAGCTGAATTGTGATATAATGACGTTAGTAAAAAATCTGTAAGGGCTGAGAAGACGAGCTAGCGATTTACCCCGTCACTTTTTCCCCTCCCAGAATTGTCCTAAACAGGGGCGTCGCTAGAGTATAAGGACAACCTGGGCTGAGCCCAAGGGTTATGTTAATGCGCGCGGCCGACGTTTTTTAAATTATTAATTAATTAACACGCTTTACCATGTGGATAAATATCTTGTCTCAATATCACTGTTTAGTGGAGAAAATATAGTACTGTTTTTACCGTAAATCCCCAAAGACACAAACTAAAGCAGAACACCTACGTTTTTCTGTCTTCTTTTTGCGGTACTATAGAACAGATCAGATTGAGTTCAGGTAGCCTACTCTGACAAAGTTTCACTGAAGTTACGCTACCGACTTCTTACTGTGGGGCTGGTTGATTTTGAAACGGGCTGGTAGATTTATCAGGCAGAAAAAATACTGATGTATTCAATGGCTGGCGAGTTTCCCCACTTTATTTGTCAGTGGCTGGTTGATATTCACATTTCAAAAAGTTCGTTTTGATTCCTACTGTTTACTTAGAACAGCAAGCTAATCAGTTAGCTATAGTTAATTTATGAACTTTGCATTATGCCATAGGCTATTAGCCAGGCTATACAGTAGGTTCAGTTTGCAAAGATCAATTCTTACCCTCTGCCTTTCTCCCGAAAAATTGGAACAGTTTAGACTGTTTACCACATGCCATGTCATTCAAAGTTTTGTTCAGCGCTTTGTTGCGTGGCACGTATGTTCACAGGTGTAATTGGCCTCCGCCACAGACCACTGAGCTAGAATCCCTCAGTGGTCCAGCCCCGCCCCGCCTGACTTCGCCTAATCAGAGAGTGTTTTGACAGGATGTGAGGCATAGAAAACAAAGCATTGCGAAACAACTAGTTTAGTTACTGTATTGAATTGTGTAGTTCTTAATGAAGCATTCAGAAATGTTTTATCTTGGCTCAAATTACCCCGGGCTGAAGCCCCATAAAAATCGTCTAGCGACGCCACTGGTCCTAAAACTCTTATAGTGAAAACACGGCTATAATTTTTGGGGGGGCTTTTTGCCTTTAATCAGATAGGACAGTGGAGAGAATGACAGTAAACGAGTGGGGTAGGATTGCGAAAATAATGACTTGAGGTTGGACTCAAACCTGGGTCCCCGGAGTTATGGTTTGGTGCCTTAGCCAACTGTGCCACGGCACCCCGCAGCTACAACTTCTCTCTCTTCTGTTTTCTTCCTTGTGGCTTGGTCAGGTTTGAGCAACATCATTGGCGTGATCGTGTACATCTCTGCAGCGCTGGGTGACATCTCTCCCAAGAAGGACGAGGACAAGAAGTGGCAGTACTCGTACGGCTGGTCCTTCTACTTCGGCGGTCTGTCTTTCATCCTGGCTGAGATGGTGGGGGTGCTGGCGGTGAACATCTACATCGAGAAGAACAAGGAGCTGCGCTGCCGCTCGCGCACCGACATCTTCAAGAGCACCACGCACGCCATGCTGCGCCTGCCCAGCTACCGCTTCCGACGCCGCTCACGCTCCAGCTCGCGCTCCACCGACCCCTCGCGCTCCCGGGACCCTTCGCCCGTCGGCGGCCCCGGGGGGAAGAACTTCGGCATGCCCCCGTCCGCCCTCATGTCCCAGGGGCCAATGTCTGTGTCCACACTGCCCAACCCCCACTCGCGCTCCCACACCGCGCTGCCAGGGGGCGACATCTCCCTCTACACGCTGTCCCGCGACTCAAAGATGGGGGGGCTGGGGGGCCCGCCTCTGTACGGGACGGTGGACCGCGCCACCCTCTACCAGCTCCATAACTGCTTCCCCAAGGAGAGCGGAGGAGGAGGGGGCACCATGATGATGAGCGGCACTCTGCCCTCGCTCAAGTCCCACAACCCCTCGGCCGTCCAGAATTCCTCCAACTCCAACGCCCCGCTCTCCAACTCCATCCCCTCCTCCCAGCCCCCACCCTTCTCCACCTCCACCGTGGAGCGGGAGCGGGGGATGGGAACGCTAGACAGGTTAGGCAAGGGCGATAGGGAGAGCAATTCCAATACCCTGAACAGGAAGACCACACCTGTTTAGAGAGAGAGAGAGAAAGAGGGAGAGAGAGGAAAAGTGAGAGAGAGAGAGTACAAGTCAGACATAAGCAAACGATGGGTGATAGCAAGAGTTGCTGTGATGAGGGATGGATTGGAATCCGTGGGCATCGGGATCAGGGAATGAAGAGAGAAGGAAAATGGAGGAATGGATGCGTCTGTTTCTCCTTTGTCCTTGTAACCATGCCATTTCACCAGACAAAAAAAAGAGAAAAATACTAATAACCAACTGATAACAACAACAACATTGCGTTTCACCTTATTTTGGTATTTGTGCGATAAATTATTTATTTTTTAATGATATTCAAATAATAATAATAATCATGGGATACTGTGAAAATGAAACCTTTTTATTATTATTTATTTTAGGTGCACTAACATTGCTAGTTTATTAATAATTAAAAATGGACGCGCGTCCTGATCTGCAATGGTTGTTGTGATTATTATTTATGGTTATTAGTGGCTAGTTTCATTTGTTGGGAATGACTCTTTTTCAAATCTTGATTTCTGAAGACATAAACTGTGACTCTCTAGCACAGTGACACCTGGGCTGCAATTGTGTCACTGCTGTGTCAGCATGAGTGTATAAAAATGTGTGCAAGAATGAGCGTTATTATTATTATTATTATTATTATTATTATTATTATTATGCAGAGAGGCTTTTATTTAAATAACTTTTTTTTCTACCCTTTGATAACATACAGTTTAGTCTTGTGTGTATACTGTATATTGTCTTCCAATGCCATGAACGGGATGATGACATCATTGATGGACTGAAACCTCTGACCAACGAAGTATTGAGCTGATTATGAATTTTATATAAACCCACATCAGTATTATTTTTGTTATGATTATGGGTAGCAGACGTAGCTGTAGTGTTCTTGGGTTTTCGGGGGGGGGGGGCAATAACTGAAATCAGAGATATATTTGTACAAAGTAGAGACGGGATGGCAATATTCCTTGCATCCAAACTGCCCTCAAGAGAAAGAACTTAATTAACTCTTCATTTCAGTAGTAGCCACGTTTTCAAAAAAAACAAACATCTGTGGAGCAAAAAAGCCTTGCCAACATTTTCTAAAGGATTATGTACATTGTACTTATGCATAACGACATTTTCAAAGTCTATAGATACTTTCTTTGGGGGTTCAATAGAGCCTAGTTAGATGGGGTGCATTTAGTTTGTTTTGGGGACAGAGATTGACAGTCCTCTCTGCTATCGGCTCCTGCCAGACAGTGGGCCTGACTTCCTGGTTGGGCGCAGTGCTCACGTCTTACGGTGTGTGGCCCGTCTTTCTCTTGTGTGTCCTCTTTGTGTCACGTGACCATGAACGAATCACCATGGCGATGCTTCCTTAAAACAATGAACCTTCACTGTGCTGCACCTGATAACTTCAGTCCACTGACCTTTTGACCTTCTGTGTGTGTGAGTGTTTGTGTGTGTGTGTGAGAGAGAGAGAGAGAGAGAGAGAGAGAGAGAGAGAGAAAGGATGGAACACACAGAGGCGATCAGTCTCACAGGCCCCCCTTCACCCAGGCTTCATAAACCCCTGTCTCTGTCTAGACTTGAGACACAGGACAAGAAACCACTGAATGCAATAGAGACCAGCCAACATGAGTGTGGGGTGCTTTTTCAATCTTGGATTAATTGGAATAAGAGAGAAAGAAGAAAAAAAACAAAAACAGCGCACAGAATAGCATATATGTGGGCGATTATACTTAGTATGTAGTGTGAGAATAGATATACAGGTATCTAGACAAAAACGACATGGTTTATCTAAATGTGTGATAAACTCAAACACTGTATTGCACGATTTTTTATATATAAAAGAGAAAAAGCAACAGACAACTTAAGACTGTTGTGGTCTGTGCCTCTGTGATGTTTCTCTGCCTGAAGGATACAGTATCGCATCTACAGACAGGACTGACTAATGGGTTCATTCGATGACCTACCTTACTCAGGGTTCCCACGGTCATGGAAATCCTGGAAAAGTCATGGAAATTGAAAATGTAATTTTCCAGGTCTGGAAAAATCATGAAGAATTTTGTAAAATTTACTAAAGGTTTTGGAAAAGTCATGGAATCTTAGCCTCTCTTTAACGCAACTACAGCATTCTGTTATCATTAGGCAATCATGACTACAGCCTACAATAGACTGTTCACTACTAGCTCACTACCTTCCCATGAGCTTTGAAGTCTTTGTAATACTTGGTCGTAAAGGTCTTTTGGTAAATAAAGACTACAACAAATGCATTGACAGTATTTTTCAAAATACGATATACCTTACCATAAATTTGTTGGAAAGGGTTGACATTTCATACTTAGCCCTAAGTGTATGCTAAATTCTACACATTTAGAATAGAATCAAGTTTGGAAAATTCTGTTAAGGTCATGAAAAAGTGAAATTTAGCCTGTAAAAAAAGAGTGGGAACCCTGAGTACTGAGTACCTTTGTCTTGTTCACATTAATATGGGCCAGTGTTTTTAAATGGTGGCCCTCACCTTACAGGAAGCACAGAACACAGGATGAGAAAGTGACTGCGCAAAAACACAGCTCCCTCTTCTGGCCTGGCAAGAAGTAATGCTTATGCCAGTTTGGGGGGTCTTCTGTTGTTGGGTAAAAGGCTTTTGTTTTTTTAGATGACATTACCAATGGTAACAGATGGTGGGATGACAACTCATTTACACACAAACATACAGTACTAACGCACAAGCAGGTAACAACACTGATCCAAACACTCACTCAAACACAGTTGAACGGAGAGCTGAACTGTTGGACGTAGAAGCTTTGCTCTCCCCATAGTATCACATGCATTAAATCCAACAGAAAGAGAAGTCCATGTGGCTGACAGACACTATTAAAAGGCTATATATACAGACGGCATGACAGCTCTGGCTCGAGTGTCTGTGGGCATCTCCTGTTTCTCTTGGTGGACCCACACACACACACAGCACCAACTCCACTCGTTACCCACTTCAGCCGCGTCTGTTTACCAACTGACCGCCGAGGCCAAAAAAAAATAGACATTCTGTTCTCTAGCACTATGGTACAAAATAACACTATCAGTCCAGCTGGGGATTTTGCTGGAGGATTTGATTGTATATATATATACTGTGTGTGTGTTCTTATAGAGGCGGTTACGGGCTGAGGTAGGTCCGTTGGAGAGGGACTTGGCGAAGGAGCGGGAAAATGGGGGGAGGAGGGAACCATAGTTCAAATTCCTGGATTATATTTCTCACCCACTTCAGAAGACTGGGATGTGCTGAGCGCTAATTTTAGATGAGGGAGGGAGGAGGCAGCAGAAAGGTGGAACTGTGGAGAGAGAGAGAGAGAAAAGGAAAGCTAAACTGAGAAACTCTGAAAGAGAGAGGAGGGAAAGAAAACACGGACAAGCGGAGATGGAAACATTGCATAGAGAGAGAGATGCAGGTTCTGAGGAGGGAAGTGTTCAGGAAATGGAAGACAAGGTTGTATGTGTGAAATAGGTTTTAATTTTTGATGCAAGAGCCAGGACACAGGCACATTTGAGAGAAGCCCCAGATGAAATAGTGTAGAGGAACAAGAGACAGAGTGGTACCATTTGAAGAAGAATTCTACACACACACACACACAGACCACCTTTGGCCTAAAAAGAATAAACAACAACATAAACATCTGAAGACCCTGTGGTTGCATAGCCAACAGTGTCCCTCCGCAAGCAGGCTCCAAACATACTGTATTTACAGTGTTGCATTCACAGGGTAAATACAATACACAACCATATAGAAATGCATAAGACAAAAACATGTATACACACACATGTTCACAAACAATACATCACACTCATACACATGTTCACACACAACACATCACACTAACACATACTCACACACACACACTTGCCCACACCCATCATGTTCAGCTGCATACATTATACATAGCACATCTATTAATATGTAACAAATATAAGTTGTAAAAGGCCTAAATAATTCATAATTGGGATAATGCATCGTTGTAGGCCTCTGCATTCCTAATGTGTGTTTAGCGAACGGTCTTTGTTAGCTGTGCGATGCAACGCATCAGTGCTGTGCAGGGATATAGCTTGAGGTACTGTACTGTAAACCCGTTCCTGGAAAGAGAGACGCTCTGTCCCTTTTATCTCTGAATCCTCTCTGCACTGCACGATGAGCCAGCCTACTAAATGACAGCCATAGCCAGATTTAAGATGGATCACGCTGTTCCTCAGCTGAAAAGGAACAGTTGATAGAGAATCACATGTATTTCAAATATTAAAACATATCGCTTTGAAGATCGAACAAAATGAAGCCTTTTTAAAATCAACAAAAGCTGTGGATCGGACAGGATGGGCTAAGATAACAAACCCAGTGACTGAGAGAGGGAACAGGGCAAAAGGTCCCAGAAAGAGAGAAACAGAGAGAGAGAGAGCTGCTTAAGATGGTCATGTTCGGGAGTTTCTGGCTCATTGCTTCAACACGGAGCCACAGAGACACACTGGATGTACTCCGGCGCACTGTCCATGTGTAATGTGGCCCAAGCTCCACTCACACTCATCTCTATGACAACCTCCCCAACCCAGCCGCTAATGCTAAGCTAACCTTAGCTAGGGTTGCTTAGCAATGCTGTGAGCAGGTATAGCAGACCTATGTGACATCACTACACCCTCCCATCCAAGGGGCTGGTGAAGCATGGACACTACAGTGTTCACTCACACAGATCCTGAATGTCAAATATCTGTGGTGTGTGTTAAAAAAATATACATTGTTTGGAGTAAACATTATCAACATCCATCAAACTATCTGTCTTACAAAATCATACATTGTAAAAAAAAAACATGTTTGTTTGTTTGTTGTTCTTTTTCAAGTGTTCAAAACATCTTCCAGTTTTTTTATTTTTTTAATTCCTAAAGCCTTCTGCAGTTGGTCCTCCAGGCAGTTAAGTGTCAGTGCTGCGCTGCTGTGGCAAACACTTCTCCCAGGGGCTGTACGGCAGAGCCAACAGGAGGAAGAGCAGGCCGGCCAGGATGAGAATGGCCCCAGCGACGCCCACACAGGAGACGGACCAGGCCAGCTCGTGATGCAGGGGGATGGTGTGGTCACTGGCCAGCAGAGCCAGCACGGACTGGTGGAACACCAGGATGGAGAGGAGCACCAGGAGACCTAAGGACCGTGAGGAACCAAAGACACAGAGGGGAGAGATTGAGATTATACACAGAGGGGTGTGGGGATTGAGTGATTGAGATTAAGCGTGTCTGATGCAACATCAACGGGTTTCTTCTTTTCCCCGAAGGTTCTCCTTCCCTGATTATATCATGAGGGATCGAAACTGTTTGAGCACAATTGTGGTATGAAAGCATTGCAACATATCCTTCTCTTCAGCAATTTCATTTAATTGGTCAGGCTGTGTATTCCATGACACATTGTGGACATCTAATGGTGTAGAAGAACATGGTGAGGGAAAAACGCAGTCACCTGAGGTGAGGAAACAGAAGGAGGCCGGCTTGAGGAAGAATATCACCCCTTTACTGAGGGCCATGATGATACAGATTGCTCCCATGACCATGAGCGTCAGGCTGGTCAGAGCCAGCATGCCCGCGGCCATGCTCAGACCTGGGGGGAGGGGGAGGGGCGGTTAGCCTCCTAATGCAGTGCTCCAATTCCATCTCGGCCATACTGATAGCATGCATTTCTTTTGAGGAGAGAGAGAGAGGCAGTACAAAGGGATTTGGAGAAAAAGAGAAGGGGAGAGGGGGGAAGAGGTGAATTGGTAAACAGAAAGA
Source organism: Limnothrissa miodon (assembly GCA_017657215.1). Taxonomy (NCBI): domain Eukaryota; kingdom Metazoa; phylum Chordata; class Actinopteri; order Clupeiformes; family Clupeidae; genus Limnothrissa; species Limnothrissa miodon. The sequence continues at coordinate 717,533 of JAGFZM010001232.1, forward strand.
GAGAGAGAATTAAAGAGATGCAGAAAGAGAGCGTGAAATAGAGAGAGAGGGAAATAGAAAGAGAGAGAGACAGAGAGTTAGAGAGAGAGAGAGATGCCTCAGTGAGCTTTTTGTGTCTGAGAGGAAGAGCATCAGTGAGGATAAACACTCAAAAAGAGGGGGAGGGACAGAGAAAAGAAGAGAAAGTGTGTGTGTGGGAGTGTGTAAGTGTGTGTAGTCAAGCAGATGAACCTGACTTACTTTTATCCGTTGTCTTCTTAAAAATGACTGCGTTCTCTCCAGAGGTGTAGAACTTAAAGAACGTGCAGTTGGATTCTGCAGGGAAACAGAAAGAAGAGGAGAGAAGGAGAGGAGGGAAAAAGAGGGGGGGGCCGATGAGGAGAAAGGAGTGGAGGCGAGAGAGGGATGGAAATGAGGAGAGATATTAGCCTTTCGGAGAGAGACAGAGAAATGCACTTCAGCTGAATTCCCCCTCATCCTCGGAGGCATCATCCCCTATTTATAACCCCAGTGTGCGGCGCTGGGCTGGGCTGAGCCAAGCCACCAATACAGGCATGCCTCACACACATATGGCAGCGGTGAGAAGGAGGGAGCAGGAGAAGACGAGTGCGGAAGAGAGGAAGACAGAGAGATGTGGGGAGGGTGGGGATGTGGGAAGAGAGAGAGATGAAAAGAAAATGAAGAGGAGGCAGATGGAGAGGGAGGGGAAGAGAAAGGAGGCAGATGGAAAGGGAGCTTGAAGGACAGAAAAAAGAGAGAAGAGGGGGAAAGAGAGTGAGAGATAGACTGAGTATGCAGCATTTGCTGGTTAATACTGCATAAGACACGCTTGCCTTTTCTCTCCCTCTCACTCTACACTCTCTCTTTCCAGCTCTTTGCTCACTCTCTCTTTATCTCTCCTTTTCTGTCACTCTTTCTATCTCTCTTTTTCTTTATCTTTGCTCACTCTTTGTCTATCTAATTCTTTCTATCTTTGCTCACTCTATCTCTTATTCTTTCTCTCTTTGCAATCTCTTTTTCTCTCACTCTTTACTGTTTCTCTCTCTCTCTCTTTTTCTTTCTGTCTTTGCTCTCTCTGTCTTTATAGCTGTCTATATTTGGATGCAAAACTGAAGTAGTCAGATTGTTGTCAGCTATAGCCACACATAGTGATGACTGCCCCCCTGTGAACTATGACCACTTGATCTGCAAGACAAACATTCAAGAGCAACATCTATTTCCATTGAGCACACACACACACACAGAGAGAGAGAGAGAGAGAGACAGAGAGAGACAATGCATAACAGAGTGAGTCACAGAGAGTGAGTGTGTAGCCAGTTAGTATATTTAAACACACACTGTAAACATGCTTACGAATATAATATTTGACATGTTTACAGTGCACAGAGGTCAAGCATGCTAAATCAACACAAGACAGGGTCACATTTGTTTCAAAGGCAGAGGTCACAACCCGCCGTGACCTTTAGGAGCTCTAAAGATGTGACGGTAGGTAGAGCAGTCACTCATCCCCGGCACTAAACCAGCTCATGACAGGGAGGCTAATCTGGCCATCCATGGGCTAATATGTCCATTCATAGGCCAATGCCGCATTACAAACACACACACATACACACACACACACACTCATGCACTCACTCACACAAACACATACACACACACACAGACACTCATATGCACTCACACACACAGACAAACACACACACACATATGCACTCACACACACAAGAGGTGTGAATCGTCACTGGTCTCACGATTCGATTACGATTATCATGTCAATGATTCGATTCGATATCTCGATGCATCGCGATGAATTAGAGCAATTAGAGCAATTAAAAACGCTCCAAATATTTTAAAAGCTGATAATTTGACACATTTCTGATTTTTTGAATAGATATGGAAGCATGAATTATACAAGTCACATCGCTGCCACAGTCAGTGATGGGTATAAGATACCCACAGCAGTAGAGAAGACGGAGGAGACCAAGTAGAATTTAAAGAAATTAATTCTGATTTTTTCTTTTTCTTTTTTCTATAAAGTGCAATTATTTACAAAGTGCTACTATTTACACTTACAAATATCTATAGAGAATGTGCAAAACAAAAACTGGACAAAAAGGAATAACTGACATGCACCAAAATAAGTCAATGAACACACAAAATTGAATATAAACTCCAAACTACTGAAACACCCCCGTGCCAATGGGTTACCCCACCAAGAACCCGGGAAACCCCTCTATTTCTTCCCAGTGGGTTTCCTCAACGCAAGTTTGCCGTTATGCCTCCCGGTGAGTGAATAGGGCTCGGGATCATGACGTGAAAACTTTGCAGGCACCACCATATTGGCAGCCTCACTCCTTAGTTTACTATGGATTACTATGGATTCACTCTCACCTATTGTTCCTGTTATAGTTTTTGCCTTCTTGGTCGTATGTTGCTGTATAGTGGGATGTAACAGCGCAACCCACGATCGCAAGAGGAAAGTAATCACAAATACTATATTTCTGCTTCTTGTCTTCTGCATCTGAATGAATGGATATTACGTTCGGTACGCCACCAAAATGGCGGCAATATTCCTAGAATGCAAGGCGTGTGCCCGAGCCCTATTTATTACGGAGTTGTTATTACAAAAGTTTTAACCAATAAATAAAGTTTTAAACTTTTACCAGACAAAGATAATACAGATGCTGAATGAACACGACAATGTAATTTAAAAGAACATTTCACATAACTCACGTACACTTAAAGGTGCTCTAAGCGATGTGACGCGTTTTTAGGACTAAAACGTGTTGTTACATACAGCAAACATCTCCTCTCAATCTGCTAGCTGCCTGTCCCCTGAACACACTGTAAAAAACGCGGTCTCTGTAGATAACATAACAAACGAAAACCAAACATAACAGTGTTCCAGCCAATAAACGACAAGAAGGAAATGCACGTTCATGAGTCTTCCAGGAGGCATGGGAGGGAGGGGGAGGAGAGAGCTATCATCCGTTTTGTTTGACAATACTTCGAACGTGAACAAGAAGTGGCGTGAAACAGCATCGCTTGGAGCGCCTTTAAACATAACCCTCTAGCAATGCAGGTATGCCTTTCCCTGCACCCTTAAATGCTAAGCTAAGTACTCTGTGGTAAATAGTGGTTAGTCACAGTGTGAAAAATATCATGAACAGTACATACGGTGGTGGCTAGAGTGAGTGTAGCTGAGGCAGAACAGCATCATTTAAAAAATGCCGGCCAATGACGGTTAGGGTTGCCACACGTTCTGGTTTCCCTGAGATTGTTCTCTTTTTTTAAAGGCCCACTATGCAACATTTTTCATTTAATCAATACAGCGGTCTTTAGAGGGAGCTCGTGAGAGGAAAAAACTGAACATTACTTAGCCCCTCTTTAATGTCTGTTCCGGACAATTGATAATCTTTCCCGGGACACCAAATGTCCCGTTTTTTTGGTGCAAAGGCACTTCCATTTTTTTAAGTAGGCCTATTCCCTAGTTTCACTTTTAATAAAATCTACGTTCTGCTCATGCAATCCTAACTACTATTTTTCTTACGGTATCTTGATCCAGCTGTCAGAGTCAGGCATGCACTTATCTGATTGGTTAATGCAAACCTGTGAAAGCGAAAGTTTACATTGACACATCAGCATCACCTAGCAACTGCCACAAGCAGAATTTTCAAGACAGTGAAGGAATGCGGGTTAGTTAGATTGGAGACTGCCTAGTTAAAAATAAATTTCAGTTCAACTTGGTTTGTTTAATTTAAGTTGATGGGGGCCGAGACGGACGAGGAGGATGCACAGTCAAGTCAGGGCCAGCGGCAAAGAAAAAGAGTTACACAGTTTACAACGCCGACTGGGCAAAAACTGGCATTCGGAGTGGGTAAGGCCTACCCAAGGTGATCCATTCTCTGCCACTTGTGTTTTGTGCCCAGCCAAAATCTTGAGTATCTTGCAACGTTCTTTGCTAAATTAATCTAACCACATAGGCTATAATGTAGCCTACAATATTGTTTTATTTTTTCTTTTACTATATTTATTTCTTAACTTAATTTTAATTTGTGTATTGAATACAATAAAGAAACAAACATACAAATATATAATAGCATTGCATTTATTATTACAATATGACAGTGGTAGCCATCACCGCCACGCCCCCTTGTCCCGGTTTTTCTGAAATCAAATGTGGCAACCCTAATGACGGTCCATAGGGAGCCGAAGTCACGCCCATCTACTTCCGCAGCATGGGACCTAAGATGTCAAAAAATATGAATGACGGTCAATGGAGAGATAAAAGCTATTTTCCGATCCCGTTTGAAATGTGCTATGGATGTCACATATAGTGTCTGTGAATTTTAAAGATACACATTGACGTTGAGACAGCACTAAATTTCGGACTGCAGAAAAAGTTACTTTAGGTTTGTGTTAGACCAGGTAGCAGACTACAGCGCTTGTCTCATTACATTTACGTCACCATAGGAACATTAGCCTGTTTAACAGTATCAGCCATAGACTGGCATGGGTGTCAGCTAATGTTAGCTAACTTTTACCTTAGCCGCCTTACCTTAGTTTTATCCACTTTCTTCTCATTTTCTTGTCAACTGGAAATCGGTAGAAAGAGCAACCAGCATTGGCATTGTGGTAACACTTTGATAACGTTAAGACATATTGACATTTTGATGGGGAAACGAACGGTGATTAAAAGTGTGCAGGGAGAAATTCTGCTGTGACCTCCGATTTGCGACTGCCGAATTGTAGTCCAAATAATTATTTTTTTTACAAGCAGATAATTCACAAATTACATAACAAACACAGTCGAAAGTCACATCATTAGTTATTATTTAAATTTGGGTACATCATATGTGTGATTCTGGATATAAGGTAAAGTGGACCAGAAAATATATATATATATATTTTTTTGTCACTGCGAAATAATCGTTAATGTTCTTTCACTGCATCAATGCAGAATCGGCCACGTCTGCATCTTGATGCATCGATTATATGGTTAATTTCAACACCTCTAACACACACACAGACACTCATATGCACTCACACACACACACACACACACACACTCATATGCACTCACTCACACATAAATACAGTACATGCACATATGCACTCACACACACACACATATGCACTCACACATACACACCCACATGCACTCACACACACACATATGCACTCATGCGCATGCACACAGACTAACACACAGAGTACAAATGAGGACAGAGGCTGAACACACATGGGGACACTGAGGCATTTAGGTGCATCATCAGAGGAAGACACTGGCACATGGCAAAAACGTCTTGGGCTGCCAAAACACAGCACAGGCAATGATAGTCCACACATGCATGCGGAAATCGCACAAAATGTGTGTGTGTGAGTATGTGTGTGTGTAAAACGTACAAAAAGTATGTGTGTGTGTGTTTAGGTGCTTGCGTGCGTATAGTGTGTGCCCTGAACAAGGGAGGGGCCGTGGGATGCAGTGGTTGAGCACATGAAAGCAGATGAAGAGAGCATGCTGGGTAAGCTGCATGTCACGCCCCTGTGTTTATATGTGTGTGTGTGTGTGTGCTCACGCGTTTCAGGGCACTATACTCACATCCACGTCACAACGCTCTGTGTTGCACAACACACAGTGTCACAGGACAAAGCCAGTCAATAGGCCTCAGATGACACAGGCAACATATCCAACACACTTTACATATACATATTATGCATGCATTATCTATAGTGCTTAGAATGACCTGAACCAACACACTATCATATGGACAGAAGGGGGTGACTAACCACACTCATTCTTTCGGGTCTATGGCGTTTAATGGCTGTTACACTCGCACAGAGCATAGAATGAAATATTAGGCCATTTTGTACTCCACTAGTGGGTAGTAAGAATCAAATAAGCATGTAATCATTTAAATCCCTGAATAGAACAGGAGTCTAGCCGTAAGTGACGCTTTCAATTCACCAGCAGGCACGTGTACGCGTGCACACACACACACACACACACAGTGCCCCCAGATCATCTGATAGTAATAATAGCATTCTTCATCCTTAGGAGCAGGCTGCACAGTGCCAAGATGCTACGGGAGAAAAAAAGAGAGGGGAGAGAGAGAGAAGAAGAGAGAGAAAGAGAGAGGGGAGAGGGAGAGAAAGATACACAGAATGGAGACAGAAAGACAGAGAGAGAGTGAAGGAGAGAGATGTGAGCGCATGTTTTCACATGAATAAGCATGCACATGGATATTTTTGTAATTTGCCCTTTTCCTGCAGATAAAACAATCCCGTCAATGCCGGAATGCTCTCCTTGACGCCAGCTGACCCAGATGCATTAATATACATACATTTAACAGCACGCAACGTGAGTGTTCTGCTCATCCTATAGACGAGCCCCTGCGAGCAGAAGACTCCTATACGCACAACCCAATCAGCCCCAATCAGCGCCCCTCTCTCTCTCTCTCTTTTCTCCCTTTTTTACCCCACCATCTCTCTCTCTCTCTCCCTCTTTCAGCATTCAGGACTGAGCCCCTCTGGTGCTTGGCGGGAGTCCACGCTGCTCCTTCAGCTCAGCGGCAGCAAATCACAATAGGCCGGAGTTCAACTGCCTGCTGCATCACTTCACACCAATTCATTCACGTCTGCCGAATAAACCGCAGTGGAGATAGAGAGGGGTGGCGAGGGAGAGAAAGAGAGAGAGGAGATAGATGTAAGCGAGAGACAGGGAAAGAGAGGGCATCAGAGAGAAAGAGATAGACAGAGAGGAGATCGAGGAGTTGGGAGGGAGAGAGCGCGAGGGACAGAAAAAGAGAAGGCATGAGAGAGGGAGAGAGAGTGAAAGAAAGAAAGAGAGAGAGAGAGAGGAGCACTTGAGAATGGCAGATGAGGCGACAATGTGATGCTCCAGCCAGGATAAAGCCATTGTGTGCTTATGAGACGGAGGAACTCATCTCCTCAGTAGCCTGGAACTACAGTAATTGCCTGGGCTTTGATGGGACCCAACTCAACAAGCAGTTAGTTTTCACATGGTTTATTAAAGCCCATTCATCATTCATTTAACCAGTGGTTTCTTTACCTTTGTTCACACATACACACATACACACACAAGCGCACACACACACACTCACACATGCACACACAAATACTGGCACACACACACACACAAACACACACACCTCTTATATATTTCCCTTTTTTCAAGGTGCTGCATTTTGTATCCACTGCATCGACTTCCACTCTGTTTTAATTCAGCCAGTGTTAAGTATAGCAGAGGCATTAGTGGAGGCGTTCATGCTGAACCTCAGCCACAGTCTCAACCAGCTTCAGTCTATCAGCTCATGCAGGGAGGGAGGCAGGGCACAGGATCCAGTGGTCCTCAGTGCTCAAGGCTGAGAGCTGCCCCACTCTGGGCACAGCTGCAGTAGCAGAAGCAGCAGCATCCGGCTTAGACGAGGCTCACCTCCAGGCAGATTGGGGGGGGGGTGGTGTGGGAGCGAGGGACAGAGAAAGAGAGGGTGTCAGAGAGAGAGAAAGGGGGAGAGAGAGACAGAGACAGAAAGAAAAAGAGAGAGAGAGGGGAGATTGAGGGGTGGGGGGGGGCAAGGGAAAGGCAGGACGTCACCTCACCTCCGGGCAGCTCTGGAGGGCCACAGGACTCCCTCTCGGGGTCGATGTCGGAGATCCAGAGGGTGCGGACACATCCCTTCCACAGGCCGTAGTGGGCAACCTCACAGGTGCGGTTGTTGCCCAGGTGTTTGGGCTGCGCCAACTCCACCCAGAACTCTGTGCCCACGCCCAGCACGCTCAGCGTCATGCCCACCGCCGCCGCCAGGAACACCAGCTTGATCTTACCCTCCTGGCTGTCGCTTATCTGGGGGTGGCGCCGCTTGCCCCCCCGGGCACCGCACCCTCCGCCCGCACCCGACAGCCCGCCCACGCCAACAGAGGCCACGCCCATCCGCCCGTCGTCTTCCTGCTGCATGAAGAAGTTGGACCACATCGCCACTTCAGTGAGGTTCGCCAGCGTGCCGGTAGTGGAGGCGGGAAATGGTGCAGAAAGTTGGAGGAAAAGCGAAGAAAGAAAAGGAAGAAGAATGAAAGGGGGAAGAAAGGGGAAGAAATGGAGAAGAGGAATAGGGGGAAGAAATGAAGAGATGTGTGAAAATATTAGAGATTTAGGGGGAGAAGGACTTGTACCAAATGAAGATGACAGAGATAGTAAATGTTTAGCAGGTGCTAATATCAAGAAAGAAAGGAGACAAGAACATTTAGGAAGATAGAGAAAAAGAAGGGGGGACATGGGTCAGAAAGAGAAGGAGGAGTTAAATGAACAAGTGATGAACTAGAAGGATTAAAAACAGATAAGTAGATGTTGTGAAAATGTTACCAGCATAGGAGGAGTTGGACCTTAAGATGCAGATGGGACGACTAGTTGGATTAATATGGGAGAGAGGAAGAGGAGGAGGAGGGGACGGAGCAAATGTGGAGGGAAAGGAGAGGGGGATGCAGGGTGGAGGACAGGACCAGAGTCTGCAAAAAAAAGGGATGAAAAGAGAAGTGGCAGAAAAGGAGAGAGTGGAGGGAGGAGTAGAGAGGACTTGGACTTGTGCTGAGATCTCTCTTCTGTTCACCAACCCCTGGAAGACAAGACAGGACACAAATGTGCAGTTTGCTTACCAAAATAATACCTCAGCAGCCTTCGGCTGGTTGAGAGCACAAGCACTTAAACAAAGGCACGCAGCCAATGGCGATAAGATCTGAGGCACGACAAGACATCGGCGAGATAAAGCCGTCAGAGCCTGAAATAAATAATACGACGTGGTAAGAATCTATCAAGGCCTCCAGGAAATTCTCCTCCTAAAAAGGCTCAAACTCTTCTGCCAATCATACCTTAATCTCTATCCCAGTGGCTCTAACAGCTTGCATACAAACATTAGGCACTGCTGCGTTCTTGACCTTGATCATTAAGGAGAGTTGTCTGAGCTATAGGAAAACAACAACTTCAAATGGCTACTGATAGCATGTCCAATGGCAAACTCATTACACTCACAATGTTTGAGTAATGCGGTTCTATAATACTGCTGTGGTAGCGCAGGTGGTATGGAATAGTAGGCTAGTATAGTAGCATAGTGCATAGTAGGCTAGTAACCTAGACATTGTGGGTTGGAATCCCAACTGCCTCCATTGCGCTTTTGAGCTAGGCACTTGACCCTAAGCTGTTCTAGAGGAGACTGGAGTAGTTGTTAGTTGACAAAATGTAAGTTGCTTTGGATAAAATCAAATGCTAAATGCTAAAATGTAAGCTGCTGTGGTATGTAGTCCCCGTGTTGCACCTCTAGATGCAGGCAGTTGCACCTCTAGATGCAGGCAGTGATTGGCAGCCGGGCCAGAGGTGTTAGGCAGCTAGGGAGTTTTTCCTTGCCCCTGTTGCTCATTGGTGCTCTTTGTTGTTAAGCACTATGAGACATGCCTTTTGTAAAATGTGCTATACAAATAAATATAATTTAATTAAAATTGAATTGAAGTGTCCTCTCAAGCCTGCTCTGTCAGCCCATCATAAGACTGCAAGCTCTGAGCAGCGTTTGGGGAAGGGGACTGCCAGTCTCCCTGCATAGCGCAGCAGTTTGGCTTTATCTGGGTCACATACAGTAACTAGCTCCATTTTGACCCATAATAATCAGCGGGAGAAGAGCAATAACCCAGCCTCCGTTAAGCTCTGTTACGCTCACTCCCCCTACATTTGATCAGAAGCCATTTTAAGATGTCACAAATACCACAGCATTACATGTGTTGATAGAAGCTATCAAGCGCCAATGTCGTTTTATCTGTCCTTCTGTGTGAGGGGCCCTATGGACATTTGTGCTCCCAGACTTGGACTTAATTGGAAATATATAAACCTGCGTTGAATTAGCTTGAACTAGTGGGCAGATAAACAGGGTCACTTTTGGCAGGAAAAGGGAAGAAATGGAGAGGGCAAGAAGATAAAGAGATATTAATTTATCTCCTTGACACACACACACAGACACACGCACACAGGACTAAAGTCATTAATACTGTGCCAATGGTTAAAGGGGGAGAGGCACTCTACACAAACTGGGGGTAACATGACAAAAAGAAACAGTGACCTCATGGGAGAGCATAAACAGCTGCGAGATGGCAAGCACACACATACACACACTCGCATATTATATTCTCGCGTGGCAGCACACGCCTGTGAACACTTAAATACACACGTAAAGATATAGGCTACTGCACGCTTGATATCACTGGCGAAATATGTATATTTTAGGCTAGCGGTCCACCTAGAGGAATCTTGGCATCCACAGGGATGGAACATGGGACTGAAGGCTCCAGTTCACAGTTCACAAAACTGTCAGCGAGCCCGCTGGGTTACAGCCGCTCAGGCAGCAATGCGGCAGTCAACAGCAACCACTGTAAACATGATTCCCAACATTAGCACTTTCAGGGCCCTCGCTAGTCTGCCTGTAGCAACACCCTGCCTCAAATCGCCTGGCAGTGGGAGTCTGGTCGGCTAATTTGGCAGCCATGATGGAAGTGATTAGTTATCATATCAACATCAATGTACAGGCATGTGGGGTTCTCACATGATATACAAGGTTCTTTATGAAGAAGCTTGTATGTTATAATCCAAAGCACAACTGCTCTATTTTCAGCCAACAATAACTTTTGCTATCACCTCGGTTCTGTAAAACTTGTTGCTGGCCAAGTAAATTTCCCATAATAGCAACTCTTCAATTGATCAAAGTTACAAATCCCTGTTGCCAATTCAAAAACATCATATTACAGTCATCTCAAGGGCTGTCTATCTAATGCCCTGGAGAGCCATAGCAACAATGAGAAAATTAGTTCTGACCTGCTTGGTGCTTGGTGTGTGTTGTTCAGTTCTGAGGAAGAGACACATGAAACTAACTGTATGTAACAGAGTGAAAGGGGGTGAGAGAGAGAGAGAGAGAGAGAGAGAGGGAGGGGTGGGGGGGAGTGGGATGGTGAGAGAGAGAGGGGAGTGGTTTTGTTGGTTCATATTGAACGTGTATTAGCCTGCAGACTACACACTTGTCCCACCTGTGACTGTGACCACCGGACGTGTAATCGAGAGATGTGTTTGTTTTTGTGTTTGGCCTTGAGTGATGGACCTCTAAATGTGGGGCCAAAAACACTTGGAGAGAAAGAGAGAGGTGTGTGTGTTTGTGTTGTGAATGTATGTGTGGGGGAGAGAGAGAGAGTGTGTGTGTGTGTGTCTGGGCTATTTTAGACAACCACCTGTTAATGACATTAAATGTGAGTGTGAGTTGGGGTGAAGAGATGGTAGACTGTTAATGACAGGAAAGCAAATGGCTTTATATATAAAGCCAGAAAGAGCAAAGAGAACCTTAGACAGAGTGACTGTTTAAGTACATTCCGCTGCTTAGTTTTTTTTTATTCCCAGCATTCAAAAGCCATGAGAAGTGACCGTGCCCACTAGGAGTCTGTGGTTAAAGCTTGCTGTTGCCTGCATGGTGGTAACCAGGCTTTTTTATGGCCACAGCTTTGACATGCTAATGAAATATTGCTCCTGTTTCACAGGTTCCCATGGGCGACAGACAGAGACGAGGAGCTCAAGTGAGCTCAGCGGTAGCCATGACGGCTCACTAGGTGTCAGCAAAACAATCAGGTGGGCAATGATAGTGCGGATGGATTGGGAGGAAACACTCTTAGAAGGCACTTTTTATCAACTTTTTCACTTTTGAAGGACAAATAAACAGCACAGCTTGTTTTCTGTACTGTTGGTAATTTCGTATTTTACAATCAAAGCCATAATTCAGCATAATTTTTGGAGTACAAAGGGGCTAAGGTGTTGAACTGTAACACTCCCGTGGCTGTGTTGAGGAAATTTAAAGCAACACGCCACCGATTTTCAATATCGAAATATGTTCTTCCCCGAACTTAGATGAGTTGAGAGATACCAGTCTCGTTTCTGTGCGTGCACGCAATCACTTTGGGGCGCGATGCTACTTTGTTAGCATTTAGCTTAGCCCAGGCCTTTCAGTTCATCCAAACGCATCCACGTCTTTCCTATTTACAGGCGGGTACCCGTATAGTTATTTAAGGCGGTTGTGGTGACAGAAAATAAAACGAAGCAATTTTGTTCTCGTTGTTATCTGCTTAGAAAATTGCTTCGTTTCATTTTGTGTCACCACAACCGCCTTAGATAACTATTTGGGTACCCGCCTGTAAATAGGAAAGACGTGGATGCGTTTGGTTGTTTCTAACTCCTAGGCTGTTTGGATGAACTGAAAGAACTGGGTTAAGTTAAATGCCAACAAAGTAGCATCGCGCGCCAGAGTGATTGCATACACGCACAGAGACGAGACGGGTATCTATCAACTCATCTAAGTTCGGGGAAGAACAGAGACGAAACAGGTATGTATCACCTCGTCTAAGTTAGGGGAAGAACATATTTTATTATTGAAATGCGGTGGCGTGTTGCTTTAAAAGACTTTTGACAGCAACCAAACCAGGTTTCAAAAAACTGGAATTGGTTGACAATTGACAAAATCAATTTAAAATGTGGAAAAGTAATCAAAGGTAAAGTTACATTACTAATTAACTAATTTTGCGGAGATTCTCTCATAATTCATTTAACCTCAGCAACTACAGAAGAGTCAAGTTTTATACTTTTGCCCAAAAGTAGTGGCCATTTTAGTATTAGACATGTGTGTTTTCCATCTGATGGAGTGCATGTTATTGATAGGTATCCATGCATAAAGCATAAAATGCTAAGAAGTTTAACTGTGCAACACCTTTCGACAGACCTGAGTGATTTTCAGCTGTCATGTTGGATCTAATTTAATTGGACTGTAATTAGACTGTTAATAGCAGTGGGAAGAGGATTTATTTCTGCTTTCACGTGGGTTTGTTCAAATCCAAGTGAAAAGAAATGCAATTGTTTCTCCTTGGCAGCGCTTTTTGTGAATTAGTAGATTTTAGTACCTTAGCAGTAGGTTTTAATATCTTTGTGTATGCAGTGAAGAATGGTTGCACACCACAGGTTTTATTGATAGATTATTACATAGCATAATACATTTTCTGTTGTGCACTTTACCATTTGTTCTGTTCTGTCTTGTTTGTCTAATAGATGGAGCAGTGAAAAATGTGATTTTCTTTTGATTAATAGAAGAATAACACACCTGTACTGTATATAAACTCTGTCTGACAGGTCCACACCTCAGTGGTGTGTAATTGTTTGGGGTGCAGACTGGGCCTATTTTATCAGACTGTAGTTTACAAATCTGGGCCTGTGTGAGAAGACCAGGCTTTCACCTGATTTTAATTATTTATCTGTTTTGGTTTTATGATTAATTTTCTCTTGATGTTCATTTTATGTTCATTTTTACCTGATTTTAATTATTTATCTACTGTGGTTTTATTATTAATTTTCTTTTAATGTTCATTTTTTACAAATATTTTAATAATTTGCATTTACTATTTATTTATTTTCTGTTAATGTTCATTTTATTATTTATTTTCTTTAATGATCATTTTACTTCATATATTTTATATTTCCTCTCCTTTTTTTTCATCTATTTTATTCATCTTTTTATTATCAATTTTCTTTTAAATTCTCTTTTAATTTTTTTCATCTATTTTATCCATCTTTTTATTATCAATTTTCTTTTTAATTCTCATTAATGTTCATTTTATTATTTATTTTCTTTAACGATCATTTTACTTCATATATTTTATATTTCCTCTCCTTTTTTTTCATCTATTTTATTCATATTTGTATTATCAATTTTCTTTTAAATTCTCATTTTTAACACACACGTTTGTTGCCTTGTATTGTATTTAGTTTTGGTCTCTGTACAGCACATTGAGTTGCCACTGTGTATGAAATGGGCTTTATAAATAAAATTGCCTTGCCTTGCCTTCATCCCTGCACCATTGAGAACAGAGAGCCAGAGCTTGCCAATGGGATTACAGCTGAGTACAGCAGAGTATCACACCACATGTTTGCAGATCACTCTGCATTATTTACACTACATTTCGTTACCTTGTATTTACACAGGTGTGATGACATTAAACTTGAATCCAATCTAAACTGATCACTCTCACGTCTGGGACACACTGCCTGTTTGGGGGACACAGAGTTGGTTAGCAGCGTGACTGTTGTGTTCACCTCACTCCTTTTGTATCACGGGGCTACGGTTGTAGTGTGGTTAGACTGCACCTTACATGCCAGGAGAGATAGGATTAGGTCAAGAAATCGAGACCACAATACCTGTGTGTGTGTGTGTGCGTGTGTGTGTACACACACACATTATACATAATGATGACCAAACAGCCAGTTGATGTCCCAATAAAGTTGAATATTATTCAGTTCCATAATTTCTTATTTCTGATTTCAGTTTAATTCAGTGGGAATCAGCAAGAAAAAAACTGAGTGTGGATGATTTGTAAAATATATTTAACCATTAAATGTCTGTCCCAATCTCAACTTCAACTAATTGGCAAAGCCAGAGAAGGGTGTGGAAGCAGACCTGCTGGAAACATACATGGCAAACCAAGAGGTTTACAAACCAGGACCAAACCTGAGCCAGTTCCAAACGCAACCCAGCCAAATGTGCTTCCTAACAAGCTATTCACGCTGGTTCCTTCTTTTGTCAAAGTAGGCAACCAGAAAAGATATAACAATAAAGGGTATACATTGTCTTTACATAGTCCTTAATTCAATGACAGAGCTGTAAATACAACAAGACACTTTCAGCAGAGCAATAATTGTTGACAAAATACAATTGCAGGTAAGGGTACACAATGGATGACGGTGTGTGTGTGTGGTGTTGAATGTGAATGTGTGCGGAGTGTGGATGGTTTGGTGAGAATATGCTGTTTTAATGCACACTGGATGCAGAACACTGCCAAATCAAGAGGACCAGATCGCCACCTGGAGAATGAACCGTGTTACTGCACGGAAGACTGAGGAGCTCAGCAGAGCGTCGTCCTCCAGTGGAAAAGAGTGGGAGTGGCATGTCAAAAGAAACCCGTCTGTCCATGTTTGGACTCCCTGAAAATAGTTCTGTGAGCCAGCACACTGGAATGCTTTGATACACATTGGCATCCATTGGATTGAATGTTATTATTTAGGGGGAACCCATCCTTCCTCAGTCCCCTTTAAGTGGAGTACTGCTTACACCCACCTTTAACCCCACCTGTAGGGAGACAACTGCCACCAGTGGAGTATCAGCAACAGCACTTAGCAAAAGCCACAGGTGAACTTGGCTTCCTTTTTTGCTTTGCCATTCACCTATGGGGAGACGGCATGCTATCCATTACATTATGTTTGCTAGTCATTTAATGACAGAAACCATGAGAGCTCTAAGATTTGGCCTTGTGCTGGGTGGGAGATCTTGTTGCCAAGGCCTGGAGTGAACCCAGGACAGAAGACGTCTGGCAGCCAAACATGAGGAAAGCAACATAGACACCATCACACAGGCCCAACCTCAAGTCCTTGTGTCAGCATCATCTGCTGGTCCCCATTAGCAACCTCATCCAGAGACTACAGACCCCCATTGAGAGTCCGGTCAGCAGCCTGACAGGCCCACCCTCCACAGGCACCGCACCGCTGAGGAGTGAGAGGAGCGCGAGGAGGCCCTGCTGCCAGGCACCAGCCTCCACTGGTACGACGGAGGCAATACATCATCGGCCTGGGTTGGCCTAGCGCCAGCACTTAAACGGTGGCCTGCAAAGCTGTAGGCAATCTAGGACACGGAGCCACTGCAATGAGGGAACACCCCACATTTACATACAAGACGGAAAGTATGACGTTTCTGTGCCCCCTTTATCTCAAAGGCCATGTGAAGAGGCGGGGGCTCCATTGCATAGATAGGCCTACTGTGCCAAACACAAAGGAGTTGTTCACCAACAGTGTGGAAATGATAAAATAACTCGGTAGCCATAGCTTCCATAGTTTAATGACCATGGAACGTATGGCAGCCAATAATACATCAATAGAGAGAATTTGGACAGGCCAACATGCAAGACCCCAGTACCACCACTGCTTTCATTTCCAGATCAGATAATTTGTCTATGCGTAGCGTTCACCACTCTGGCTGGTGGGGTACTGCTGTGTGCGCCGAGCTGCAGTGCCATGTGTGCGCTCAGCTGGAGTGGATGAGTTTCTGGCTGGATGTCAAGCTTCATGGTCACTGATGTGAAAGCCCTGAGGCGCCAGCAGAAGCAGCAGCAGCAGCCCAGTGATGGCCCTGAGCACAGGCTCGTCAAACAACACACACTGTGGCCTGTTCAGACCAGTGACGGCGCAGCTTAGTGTTCAGCACTGGGAACTGTAGGACAGAACTCCACCTCCTCGGAACCCTTGAGCGTTCCGGAGTCTTGGTTGTGTGAACATGATGCGTTTTTGCACGAGCAAGACTCCCGCACAAGAGAGGAGAGCACTAGCTCTAGGATATTACAGCTGAGTCCCAGCCGTGAAAAGTGCCCTGCTCGCTTCCAGCAGGCTTAAGATCAGAGATCAGCAAAGGATTGAAGAAAGAAACTGAATAAATTGTTATAAGAAAAAGACAGACAAAGGGATTTGGGGGTTAAAAAAAAAAAAAGAGATGGGTCACCGTGAGATACAATGAGTGTCTGACCAGAAAAAAAATTCAAATGCATCAGGTTTATTAAGTCTTTTCTTTTCTACTGGTCCTCAAACATCAATGCAGTATGTTATTTGTGATACATACAGCTTGTGACAGTTAAAAAAAAAACAGCAGTCAACATTTAGATATACAGTATGTATAAAATAGGATGATTTCAGTTCGACCTTTGTTTTGCTGTTTACAAATTTGGTTAGATGAAGGGCAAAAGCATTTTCACCAATGATGGACAGACCGAACAGGCGGAATTAGGAGTAGGAGAGAGAAAGATAAAAAAATGGAGGGATAAAAAAAAACAATCAAACAAACAGAAAGAAGCCTCTAAAAAGAAGAATTGTGGTGAAATCTTCAAATTTAATTAATTTAAAAGGTCCCCCAGAACCCATATGACCTCATTTCAATAGTTTAGTAACATCTAAATCTGAACCAAGAGCCAGAATAGACGAACACAGTAATCCAGATTACACATTCTCTCTTGATGACCAAGTCATCAAATTGCTCTCATCCAGACAGCTCTCTCCGAAAAACTTCTTTTTTTGTTGTTTTGTTTTTCCTGATAAAATAAAATTCCCCTCTCCTCCTCTTCTTCTGCTGCTTCAGAGATTCCTGCATGTGGTCAACGTCTGCTGAGTACTGGACACTCCACTCATTCTCCGCCCTCTCCTTTCCCTCCCCCTCCCCCCTCCCCCACCCTGGGGTTAACTCCTTCCACTTAACCCCTACCAAAAGTCACGGCGATGATAGGCATCAGGGTCGCAGTACTTGGTCACCACAACCCTGTTGGCAAACTTCCTTCCTGTGAGACCCTGCATGGCCTTCTGGGAGTCATACACGGACATAAACTCCACAAAAATCTGGAGGAAGAAAAAAAAAAAAAAAAGTTCATGAAGTTTTCATCAAAACTATTCATGTGTATGAAGCATGCAGAGGTGAATTAGCAAGCCGTTATTGTAGGTCATCTTTAATTCATTTTCCATAAAACTCAATTGAGCATCACCCCACCCGTGTCTGGCTTAACCAAGCAATGGCATGCTGTGTATAGTTAAAACATACAAGATCAATAATGGGTGCACATGTGTGTACCTCTGAGTAGGGGTGGGCGATATAGTCTAAAATTTATACTGCGATATATTTTGAACCATAAACGGTAGATGACATATATCACGGTATACTTTGGTATGTAACTTACAGCATAACAGTTTCTTAATGGTTACCATAGCATAAAGTCAATATGTACAACAGTTGTTTAGTCATCGTTCGGAGGTTATATTGGACTCTCAAATTCACACAGAAGTAAACTGGTAAGCTGCATTTGTGTCAGGCAGTAGCTGTTCAATTTATAGGCTCTTACAGTTTCGTTGTAAGAAAGGTACTATCAATAAGGTGAAGCTACAGGTCAACATTTTTTCACATGGTTGTGGAAACGCAATGAGCCCATCACGGTATGGCGATATGACCCAAAATCTCTATCATTGGCAAAATTCATATTGCATACGGTATATATCGTCTATATTGCCCACCCCTACCTCTGAGTTTGAGACGTCAAAGTCAAAGTCAGTTTTATTGTCAATTTCTTTACATGCACTTGCCATAAAAAAGAAAATCGAAATTACGTTTCTCACAGATGCAGTAAATCAACACTGGCTGAATTCGAGGTCTCCCTAAAGCTTCAGACGTGAGTGACATAATAATCAGCCAATCATGAAGCTTCGGGGATTAGAATGGGGCAGGCCAGTGGGAATAAGTGACTGAACACGAACAGGTGAAAGCAGGTGACGCTGTCCAGGTGAGAGCATCTTACCTTGCCGGTGCCGGGCACCTCCACCCCATCCACGGGCCTGGGGATCTCGATGCTCTTCACCTGGCCGTACTTGCCGCACTCCTCCCGCACGTCCTCCACGATCTCCTCGTACTCGTCGTCGTCCAGCAGCTCCTCGGGCACCACCATGTTCATCAGGCACAGCACCTCCGTGGGGATGCCGCCCATCTGGTTCATAGAGCTGTTCATCAAGCCGGGCACCTGCAGGGTGACTGGCGTCTGGTTTATACTCGTCTGGAAAGCAGGGATGGAGTATGGGCAGGAGGGATGACAGCGGAGTGGCGTGAAAAAGTGAAGAAAGAAAGAGAAAGAGAAAGTGGGAGAGAGTTCATACAGATGGACACGCACAACAAAATGGTAAATGGACTGCTTTTCCATAGCGCTATTCTACTCCTACTCAAAGCACTTTACAGTTCACATTCACCCATTCACACACATGCATTCATGCACCAGGGACAGAGGGTACTATGCAAGGAGGCATCGCCCCGACAAACAAGACAAGTATCGCTTTCACTTCCTTACAGACAGGCATCTCTGTGGTACCCACCCACCCCTCCCTCCCTATAATAGCACCTCACCCAAGGCAATCCAGACTCTTCTCATGTGTTGTTCAAAAGCTGGTGGAATGACCAACCAAACACAACCTGAACATGTGCGTCTCTTGTCTGCCTTCAAAAGGCTCTTGAAGACCCAGCTATTCAGAGAGCACCTTCTGTCCTAGCACTTGGATAACTTTCACTGCACTCATCTCAACTGATGCACTTCCATCCCCTTGCGTAATGCTCTTTTCTTTCAGGTTTTGTCTATGTAGCTTGATTGTTATCCTCCTTTGTAAGTGTCTTTGGATAAAAGCATCTCCTAATGCATAAACATACATGTAAATGTCAAAGTGAGACTCACCAGAGTGGCATTCTTGGAGCCCACGCTAGCTCTCTGCACCAGCAGCTTCTTGTCTCCTAGCTGCATCCCGTTGAGCCCGGCGATGGCCTGGGAAAGTGAGAAGTAGCAGACCGGAGGGTAAATGCGAGTGTCAATCAACACTATGGCTGAGCCTGGAGCTTGGTCTCATTAGTAGTCTGACAAACTGTCATGCCCTCTAGCGTGGGGGGGGGGGGGGGGGGGGGGGGGGGGGCATCCAGCATCCATATCAACTCATCTTGACATCTGCGACACTACGGATGCCCAGGGAGGCTCAGGAGCAAAAGCATTTCTAGTTGTAGTATTCATCTTATTTGTATGCCTTTTTATCCACAAAAACAATTACTCCACTACAGCACACATTCAACTGTTATGACTAGATTATTTCACTTGAGTCCTTTTTTTGAGTCCTTCAAAAATGTATATTTCTCTGTACGTTCTAAGGTAATGTCCGTAATAAGGTAAGGTCTGTAATATATATATATAAACGCTGATGTAAATAAATGAGCCAGCGGTTTGTGTTTAAAGCATAGTGTGTGTCCAATCACCTGATCGCTGACGTTGACATCCACATATTCACAGAAGGCATAGCCTTTCGAGAGGCCGGTGGCACTGTCCTTTACCAGGTTAAAGGCTTTCAAAGGTCCAAACGAGGTCAATAACTCTTTCACCTGAAAAACAGATTATCATTGTAGGCATGATCAAACAAATACCGCACTGTATGAGTGCTACTGTGGACCGCAAACAGTGCAAACAATGGAATCACTGACCTGATCATCGTTGAGGTAATTAGGAAGGCCGCCGATAAAGAGTTTGTGAGCCGAATCTGGCACAACCGTGGACACCACTCCTTGAGAAAAATAAGAGTTTTAATTAAGGCACAAAAAACACCCCCCCCCCACCCCCAAGAATAAACAGGA
The DNA here is from genome assembly GCA_017657215.1 of Limnothrissa miodon. NCBI lineage: Eukaryota > Metazoa > Chordata > Actinopteri > Clupeiformes > Clupeidae > Limnothrissa > Limnothrissa miodon. The sequence goes on from JAGFZM010001232.1 coordinate 737,842, forward strand.
AAGAGCAGGCAGAATAACGGAGAGTAAGCTACCAGGGACATAAACGCTGGGGTTCTCGCTCATGCCCGGCAACGGCTGGTAGTCGTGCGGCCGACGGATCTTCAGGCTCTGGCCTTGGAAGATGATCCCGTCGAAGGCCATGGCCTGAGTCGTCTCGTCAACGGAGCGGAACTTAACATTAACAGGGATTGAAGTAAGGAAAAATATTAGTCACAAGTCCATTACTGTCACAAAGAAAAGACCACCACCACACAGTTCCTATGTGGTAGCTTTCATTTATCTTATTTGAATTTGAATACTTTATTGTAATTTTTTCTTTATCAAAAATAAATAAATAAATAAATAAATAAATAAATAAATAAATAAATACACACCTACAACAGTTTCTATAATTATTATTACCAAAAAACTTGGATACGACGGACAAGAAACTTTTCTACGAACCTCCAGGAAGGCAAAGTTCTTATCCTGGTTGATCTGCACTGCAAGAACCGGGTTCCCTGGTGCCTGAGTCAGTCCGCCCAGCCTCATCTGGGCATTGAAGAAGTCCATCATGGACTCCTGCACACAGACAGAGGACCATACTTGTCACGCATCCCACCCAAATCACTGAAGAACAGCATGAGGTCCAAATATCCTCCTTCTTCATAACGCATACGTATATTATATTTATAATGTAGGTGTAGTTGATGTAGCTTAACTTAAATGTAGCATACCAAAGTAGACTTAATATTTGGCCTATGTGGACCATACGTAGCCTGTCCCAAATGTCTATTTATTGTCATCTTAATGTAGCACCACTTGGATTCATGGTGGAACATTGTCTCATCTCACCTTATACTGTGTATAGGGCAGAAATGACGCCACAAAACACTTCAATTGACTGACATGAATTCAGACAGCCCCCAGACTCACCTCTGTGATTCCAAACGGGATGTTGCCAACATACAGCCGACGGGCCTGTCGGGTCATCTGGCTGCCGACCACTGGCACTGGAGTGGGGGTGACTGCCAGGCCGTCAGGGGTCATGGTTGGAAGCAGGGCAGTAGCCGGAATCTGTCCGGCGGCTAATTGTAAAACAACAACAGAACCCATCTGGATTTCAGAGCCTCCATCGGACTGAGTGTTGCCTAGCAAAAGGCCTTAACATTTCTGTTTAAAGTCAAGACAAAGAAGAGATGGGCTTACCCTGCATGGCTTTGTATTGCATGGGAGTGATGTGTTCGAAACCAGGTGGTGGCACATCCCAGTACTTCTTGATTTTCTTCTTTTTTGGTTCACGGTGTGGCGAGCGGCTTAAATTAAGTCACACAAAACAATGAATATTAAATTTACACCCAACTTGTATTTCACAGGTTTATCACACTGTGAGTTGATGCACACACTAACTTGGAACAGTGGGCTGCCTTCTACAGTGGCATCCAGGGGAGGGGTTAGATGCCTCTCTCAAGGGCACTTCCGCAATGGCCTACTGGTTGGGGATTGAAGCAGCAAACCTTTCCAATATGTCAAGGATGCCGAAAACCCTAACCAATAGGTCATGACTTCCCATGCCCACACCTCACCCCAGGTTCCCACTCTTGAAAAGCAGGTAAAATGGGTAAGCTTTGAAAGGTACCTTCTTCTTTGTCTGCGGTCTTTGCTGTCTGCGTGCCGGTCTCTGCTACTCCTCCGTTCTCTGTCCCGATCTCGGCTTCTCCGTTTTCTCTCCCGACTACGACTCCGCGAGCGGCTGCGCCCATGGTGTTTATTCTCCTTGTCCCTATCTGCTGATCAGGTTTGGGTTTAATGTGTTAAAAGCTGCAAACTTAAGCAATAACATTTTGGTAGAGCAGTCATTGTCAAACTGGGGAATATATAGGCTACCCCTTCAATCAATTCTACAGGGTAAATATAAACAGAAATCTGTGAACAGATTATCAGGGCTCACCAGCATAAAACTTCCTACATGGACTAATGTGGCTTAAGATCTTGCATTCAAAATATTAACATCGAAATTGTCACTATATGGTTGTGCACCTGTATGAGTTCTTGCTTCGTTTATGCAACTATAATAAGTAGAAAAATTTGACCAAGTATAGCAAGCTGTCCGTGGTGCAGGCAGGGGGTACATGTTAAAATATTAAATATTTACTTCGAATACAACTGAAGTTGAGGCTACCCAATGTAAATACCCCAAACTGAACCAACTTTCATCTTATCTCTAAACGTGCTTCTTGGATAAACATGAAATTATAGAAATAATCGAAGTGCCATTATCTGGCAACCAGCATGTAAGTAAGGCAACAATGATATTTGTTGTTAAAGTGATACGACAGTTTAGATAAGACAGAGAGAAGCTTAAAGTCATAGATACGTACATGGTAATTTACAGTAACAATTACGTTACCGTTCGTAAATAACACGCGGTTGAAACGCGACGCTGCGCCATGTTCATAACGTTACCATTCTGGACATTTGCGAAGAAATAACCAGAGAACGTTTAATAAATGCGCTCTTAAATAACGTTGCAGAGCAAAATGTTTTAGCGCTTCCGATACTTGTTTTCGCGAGCCTTGGGACGGCGCGCATGTGACAAAAGTAAAGACCAAAATCACTTCACTCACAGAAAGCAGTAGCAGCACAGCTCTTTGCAAACAACAGTTTCCCCAAAACATACCACATTGGACATGAGAGGCTGATTGACACAGTAAATGAGGCCATCATTTATGTATCTGCATTATTACACTATTGAAAAATCGCTAAAATGCACTTATGAATGTATAATGTCCTTAAACAGGGAAGACAATAAGCTAGCTGTTAACTTAGCAAATTAGATGTAAACCGCTTGCGTATATCTTACTCTCCTGTGTTAGTAGGCAACTCGTGAAGTTCATGCTGTTTTTTAAGTGCAGAGAGATAAGGGACTAACTCTCACCTTGTTTATTTTCTGTCAGCTGCCTCTCGAATTCATCAAAATCCGACATGTTCGTGGTACTCCACAATGCTAGCTAACCTTTGATGGGGGAGTGGTGAGCTGGATAACGTTGCACTGTTTTGGACAGTTACACGTACTCTCAGCGAACAATAAACTCAGCGGACTAGGATATAATATTCTTTTATAAATAATAGCCACTACACTGCTTGCAGGAAATCGCCGTCACAACATGCAATGACCTATTAGTTGTTTCTTCAAGATATGATAGGCTAATTAGTTAGCAACTTAGCTAACTACCACATGAAGAGCTTTCTAGAAAACGTAGCCGTTTATAGGAATTTCCGATAACTGGAATGAATGGCGACCTTATAACCAAATATGTCTGGCATACATACTAAGAATCAGATAAACTAAAACTATATTGTCGGGTTTTTTTTAATTCCACCTGAAAAGAAGAACACGGTCTTGCACGGTCCTTTTGCTCATTTGACCTGGTAGCTAAAATAGCAACTTCCGGGTGGCATTTTGAACTGTAGAGATGTCGGGCCAGAGCTCGGTGCCAGGGCCCGTTCAGCATTGACTGTAGGCTGTATGCCGTTTATTGTTAAAAATTCTCTGCACAGACGCACACCACGTGTAATATGAGATGAAGATCCACAAAAAATGATAAATTGTACATGAAATCAAACAGTCCTCAAGCACCAAAGTTTACGTACGGTATGTACACCTAGCATGTTCCACCACATCTGAATAATTTTAAGGCAAGTAATATATTTTAACTAATTACTGTGTCTACTGCAGACAGTCAACAACAGTGTAAACTTACAACTGACCATCTAATATTGTGTAATACCGAATGACCTACTTAGGTTGTAGTTTAACAAGATATGCAAAACAACAACAAACTAAGGTGTATATTTAGCCGATTGCCCTGTTATACACCAGTGGTCAACTTTTTTCACAGTGCACTGGGACATTCTTCTGTCCTTTGCCCGTACTGACTGACACGTAAGGCACGTATTGATTTTCATTTCGGCCCAGTTTGTTCGTGCGCGATTTGCCTACTCTGCTGTCATTCATTTCAATTGTAGGCGAATCAAAGAGCGAACTATTTGTCTGTTACTGGTGTTATCCAATAGAAATACTGTAAACAGATTGGGAGTCAATCTATTCTCCGTCACTGAATGGATGGAAGCGGCGTCTGTTTGTGTGGTCGCCTCTCGTTGGTCAATTGCCTTTGAAGTGGGCGGGTTAAAGTTTGTTGTTGTTTCGTCAAGAGACGTGAGCCAGTCGACATTTTAAAAATAGATCTCCTCACGGGAGATTTTAGGAATATTCGCCCTATACCTGAAATTTGCTCCACATTTTGTGGTCACTTCTGCTTCACAAATAACTAGTTTGTTTCCCGTTGATTGGGGACAATATTCAGCTGCCGGTGGTTTGAAGGTGAGGTTTATCGTCTATAGCCCTTTGGCTGCAGGTGATGTAGGATAGTTAACGTTAGAGTTAGATCTAACCCTACTTGCTAACAACAAGTAGGGTATTAAGGTATGTAGGTTAGCCTCGTTGACCGCTTATTTCAGACGTTGTGTGCTTGTAACCCTGTTCTGCAACCAGTACTGTACTAGAGAAGTTAACATTTCGTAACGTAATGTAAAATTTTTTTAGAAAGATAGATAACCTGCTGTTTGTTTGTATCAGCTACGTAAAGCAGCTGCTGTAGATCTAAATTACTGTGGGCCTACGATTGCGATAGTAATAGCAGGCTAGACTTCATCCCCAGGAAAACAGATAGTGTGTATTTTGCTGGACGTGATAATAACAAACACAATATTACTTTCACGTGCAGTCGTTCCTTTATTCATTTCGAGTACGATCGTGTTGCACATTAGGCTGGCTGTCTGGTGTCAAAGGTAAACAGAATTGGATGTCCTGTTTTATTTGCTGAGCTTTGTCGATATTACACGATACATTGAATAGGTTATGTTATTAGTAGTGTTCTTACAGTTCAGGCTGTGCTTTTTTTTTACTGGCCTGCTCTTGCTGGGAGAGAGAAAGTTTGTGCTAAAGATTCTGTGTGTCGGGTTTTTTTATTTAGTCTAAAATTTATTGAACATACTTCGGCCATCAATCTGTGGAAGTCTTACAAGATCACAATCTAATAGTACTGCTATGTAAGTGAAGCCAAGCTTTTGACAGAAAATATTTGTTACTTTACCGTTTTAGATGGCGAGCCAGTATCAGCGCACCGTACCTCTGGAAGTGAGGAGAGCAGAGGGGGAAAGGGTCCGAGCTAAACATCCTGATAAAATACCTGTAAGTGGGAACTCAAGATTTATGCCAAAATCAACTGTGTAAGAAAATGGGGCCATGACTCATTACCTTTATCCCCTTCATGATAAATGAAGTATCTATCTATCTATCTATTTATATACTGTATATTGTGTTGTGCAACAGATGCTGAATTTTACAGAACAACTGTCTTTCTGTTGTGTTAAAGATTATTGTGGAGAGGGCTGCCAGGTCACGAGCACCAGAACTGGACAAAAAGAAGTACCTTGTTCCTTCAGATTTAACAGGTAGGCTGTATCACTATGCACTCAATCCAATATGTTGGCCTACCTAGGCCCAGGTGATGTAGTTCTTACAACTGGCCAGTGCTCGATTCTTGGACTGCATTTGGTCCAGTATATATTTTTTTGAGTTTGCTGTCAGTTTTGTGTTGAAATGATGATGTCATGTATGCCTACGTTCATCATGGATTTCCACCAACAGTTATCTAGTAACATTACATTGACTGTAATAGATACAACATAATAACAAGAGTGTAATAATAAGATAATAACACACTCTTTTCTGCGTATTAAATACTTTAATAGAAGTACTAACAGTTGATGTACATTTTCAGTACTTTCTTAAAATGTATTGCAATATACTGCACATATTTAGTGTTAAAATTTAGCCATTATTTGGCTTGTCGATATTTCTTTAATATAGAAAACAAAACTGGGTGATGAGGTGTAGTTCTGTGTGACCTCTTACACTTCCTTTTATTTCAATGTTTTCTAGTCGGTCAGCTCTGTTTCCTCATCCGGCAGCGGGTGTCCATGAGGCCTGAGGAGGCACTCTTCTTTTTTGTAAAGAACTCCCTCCCCCCCTCCAGCATGCCCCTATCAGCAGTCTATGAGGTAATAACATTACTGGAAATCAGCCTGACCCAGCATAATCTGCTTCAAATATAAACTTGATGTAAAAAAAGAAAACCCTTGTTTCTCTGCGACCTTAGGAACACCACGAAGAGGACCTGTTCCTGTACATGACATACAGCAACGAAAGTGTGTACGGCGCCTGAGTCTGGTTCGGAAAGAGGGCTAAGGATTGAGAATGGATGGTAAAGAATGAGAGCAGGGAGATGGACTAAAATTCCTAATGTTTTACCACTATAATACCACATACAGTAAGATATATGATGAGTATATACAGTAAGGGGTGGGGATAGGTAACGGGTGAGGGCTTGGAGGGCATTTATTTGAGTCAGTATTTTGGAGTATAATCGTGTTACATAATATTAAATGATCCATACCACACAAAAAAAAATGATTCGAAATTTGAGTTTTGAGGAGAGGAGTCAAAAAGTCACATCGAAGATCAAGGGTTGAAGGCAACAGTGTGTGTTATGGTGTATTAAGTTTGGTGAGATGAGAGTATGAACTCTTGGCCAGTTCATCTTTATATCTTGTGAATGAATCATCTGTATTTAATGCAAATAGTATTTTTTGTAAAGTAATATCAAAAGACCTTTTTGTGCAAAATAAACTCTTCACAACAGATTGGTTGTCTAGCTTTTCTGTACCAAACAAATCAGTTAATTTTTTGAATATTAATGAAATGCACATACCTCACTAATATTGTAAGTTTACCTTACAATTGTTATGTTTTCATTGTAAAGATTAAGAAATAAGTGGACATTGTGGAAACATTCTTTTTGTAGATCACACATTTATTGCAGATAAATTATAAATGTTTCTGTAATGTTAGCTTAATACTGCTTGCAGTTTAAGTCATCAGGGTAATGCATGTCGTATCTTCTTTTGGACACAATTGGAAAGTGCAGCAACTAGCAGCAAAACAGCCTTCCTCTTTAGCTTTGACTCCACCTTTAACAGCTAGACGAATATGACTGGTGCCTAGGATTTAGGGAGGACGTGGTTAGCTGGACCTGAACAGCGAATTTAAATTTGCTTTTGGTATATATTAATTTTTCTCTTATCAGTTAAATATACTACTTAAATTACAAAAATAGACCAGTCACATCTATTTCATAAGTGAATGGATCTGGTAACTGTAGACAAATAAACCATTCTTTTATCCACACTGCACATTCCACTGGCTGAAGAGTTGGCTGAACTTCATGGCCTGACAAAGTCAAAGCCATGTCTAAAATTAAGGGAAATACACCATCCCCTCTTAACTATTGTATCAATAACCCCTCCTAATGGTATCACAAGCCTACAGTCATTTGCATTCATTTCTTTTCCACAAAAGCATGTAGTACAACAATTCAGTTTACTCTGGAAAAACTATTTCCATGAAAACTATTTCATGTACAACTCAAGACTTTTTCAAGATTCTCTGTAAGAAGTTTGTGACATGTAATTTGTATTTTCTGTGAATAAAGTATGCATTAAATTATTTTACCAGTGACGGTAATAATATATTTGGATTTGTAAAGTAGTTTTGTTCTCTGCAATTAGTCCTTGCCTGCATGCGCAAATAAGCCATGGCCAATCATGGCCAATCATTGGTCATGACAGCGTGCAAACGAGGGGAAGTGGAGATATATTTCTGAAGACTTTGAGGAAGTTGGGTCAGTTTGCCATAGATGTAGAGTGCCTTGAAATGACAACATTATTAACATTAATAACATTAATTGACAACACCATTTTATTTTTCTAAGAAGTTGCAATCTGTACTTCTGTGGCTCTGAAGTTTATTGTTTTCAGTTCACCAAACAGCTTTGGACTTTGGACAACTAATTATAATAAGTAGCTGACTTGGCTGGACCCTGGTCCTTGGCACTTACTGAGAAACAGAAAGAGAAATTGAGGGAGAACAAACAGCCAAATTATGGAGATGGAGGAAATCACCACTGCTGAAAACAAACCTGTTAGGAACGAGGGTGAAAGTGTGGAGCTACTGGAGACACAAGGTGAGCCAACAGCATGACTTTATCTTGTCCTGTTTTGTCTGCTGCTGTGTAATTTTGGAATGACAAAAAAAATGAAAAACATTATTCATGTCTTTCTCTTTCTCTAGCTATAGAAGCAGCTGAAGCAAAAGATGAGGAAGAAGAAAATGTTTACTCCAAACTTCAGAATCCATCTGAGGATATCTATCACTTGCCTTCCTCCAAGGACAAACAGCCTCGGAAAAACACAGCAAGTATGTGCTTTGAGCTCCACTGTGTACAGCTGTATATATATATCGTATTAATGTTGTTGTCTGGTATAAGCAGTACCAGAATTATGTAATTTAATTACAAAATGTAAGTAACAGTAATAAGTTACATTACTTTGAAAAACTATGTAGTTAAGCCGTACTTAGTAATATACATTACATTTGGAGTTACATCTGAATATTTTCTGCAGAAAAAAAACATTTGTTTTCATGTTTGAATTGGCAACTCCACCCACTTCACCCACTTGCAGCTGGATGCCTACAAGCATGCTGCAGTTGCGAGGATGACTGCAATGTCAAAGAAACAGTGTAGGCCTAGTCTATTGCAGGACTTAAAAATTAGCTGTACTGAGCAGGTACAGATATGCACCACAAAAAATAGACAACTTCTTAGCTCACCAAATATTGAATGTCAAATATTTGATTTATGGGGCATAGCCATTCAGAAAACTACAAAATTCTGTGATTAAAGTGGTGTTGAATTATTGAAGTTAAAGGAGTATTGAGTTTAAAGGAATTTTGACAGCAGTCAGTGACAGTCAGTCAGAGGATAATACTGTAAGGTTAACCACACCAGGTTTTAAAAACTGGAAATTATTTAAAGTTGATAATTCATTCAAAATGTGGAAGAGAAATCCTAAAGTAATCAAATGCAATTACCCTGCTATTACATTTTAGATAGGGTAACTTGTAACTCTAACTCTCAGTAACACGTTACATTTCCAAAGTAACTTTCCCAACATTAGGTATAGCCTATAAGGTTTGAAAATACAGTCCATATACACAGCTGAACACTTAGTTCTGCGGAAGTAGCAATGCCATTTTTGCAGAAACCAATGAAGACATTCAATTTCAATTCCCTGCTTCATTCTTGTTAGAACTTAATTTATTCCATTTAACCACCTAGTGGATTTCCTTAAAGGCAAACATGAATAGTGAGAAAAGTCCACAGCAGAGAAAATGAAAGGCACAGAAAGGGGAACAGAAACACCCGACAAGAATAAAATAGACAGACGAATGTCAATGAAGTGAAGTGAAATTGTCCATTATACGACATTACACAAATCTGGAAACAGCATAACTCAAAATGTTTTTCTTTCATAATTACGCATCTTTATAGGTTTAATGTGGATTGCCTACTAAGAAAAATACAAGGGTTTGGAGCACAAGGGATGTAACTGACATTTTCAGAATTTTACAGTAGGCCTAGAGCTAAAACAAACTTTTTATTGCAGGTTTTTATTGCGTTTTTATTGCACTTTCATTGCTTACACCTTTTTCTTTTCAGCCTCTATTTTAAAAACAAACAATTATTAGGACATATTTTTCACCATTGGATAGAGCTCGTCAAGACCTTTAATGAAATGATGTATAAAATAAGCTTTTGCCCAAGATGTCACTTACAGCCCTTGTGTGCCAAACCCTCGAAAATACATTACTTTAACCTTGAAGAATCATGGGATCACCACAGGCCAGGCATGGTATTCCTATCTCAATTTAGAACTGATGAAGCTTTCTGGATAGAAAGTGAAATGAGTTCAAGCTCCAAAAGAAGTCCAGTGACTTAACACTAAGAGTGCCATGACCTGGATGAATGAGAATCTTCACAGAAAACTTTTCAATACTGTGTAACAATATAAATTCTACAAATTCCAAAAGTGCATTCAAAGTATTTTTTTAGATAGGTTATTCCGTAAAGGCCATATAGGCAGTGATGTATAGTAACTAAGTAAAAGTACTTTTACTTCACTACATTTCCTAAGACAAATGTATACTTTTACTCCACTACATTTTTAGTCGTCTGTATAGTTACAAGTATTAGAATGAATTGAAGTTTGTGGTAGACTAACTGAGTGTTTTGGTGAAGCTGATTTATCATTGGACAAGTGCAAACAATAATTCACACCAGGCAAATTTTTAAAACTCTGGGATGGAGGAAACAAAACTGAAATTAGATTAAATCAAAATCACATGTATTACTTAATGCACAAAAATGATTATGGCTGGTTTCTATCCTTTTGCTTTGCAAGTAAATTCAAATTAATGGAAGAAAATGTATAACAGTGTTGCTATTTTTTTTGTTGGTGTAAGCTACATGTTTCCTACTTGTACTTTTACTCTCATTACTTAAGTACATTTAATTATAGATTACTTTGCCTACTTAAGTACAGTAAATATTAGATACTTTTAGACTTTTACTTGAGTAACATGCTAGTGGAGTACTTGAACTTCTACCAAAGTAAATTTTTGGTAGGGTATCTGTACTTTTACTCAAGTCGAACATTTGGGTACTTTATACAACACTGCATATAGGTAGGTATTTACAAGAAAAGAAAAAGAAAACAGCCGGACTGAACCAAAACAGGGTGGGGTTGGCCTCTTTTGTTTGACGTTGTGCCCAAGGTTTTCCTGGTCCATGTTATGCCAGTTTTGGTACGCTCCAGAATCGAGGCAGACAAGGGACGTGTTGTGAATGTGATACGCATATCAATTATAAATACGCTGGAAAGAAATGTGTTGCTATAGAGAGGCAGCTGCCACGAACATTATGCAGAATTAAAAAAAATCACGAATTGCACCTCGCGCCACGCATTTAAAATAGTGTCTGGTAGTCTACAACCGCAAAACGAAGTATCGAGGAATCTGAAAATAGACTGGAAACATTTCGACGATGTACATAAAATTTTGCAACTTTCAGATCTATGCTGACGAAAATAAAAAGGCTGAATTTAAGGAACCGGCTACCGAGCTAAATGGTAAAGGGCTTTACGATTTATCCCAAAGGCTACTCACAGGCTCTTGAAGGAATATGTGGAACATTCCTTCTTGAGCAGTCATATTTTTTGTCTTTACAGATTTTACGAGATTCCGCCTGTTCCGGACCATGGCCGCTGTTCTCTCCCTCATCTGTCTGATACTCTTGGTCGTGATTATTGCGCTGGTAATTAAGTGTAAGTTACAGTCGATGGCTCTAACAGTTAATGACTTAAACTTAAGTTCATGTAGGCAGTCCAAGACAAATGTAGACGACATCCACACATACGCTTATCACAGGTATATTTTCCTTTGTAGGCCAATGTTTTTTTCTCTTAATTTGAACGGTTTTGCAGAAAGAAGCCGATGACATTTGTTAACAGTTATGCTTGATATCCAATGATTTTATGTTCCAGTGTCTTGTTGTGCAGTCCAAACTTCTACCTGCAGTGCAAAACAGTGTATGTCCATGTATCCTCAAGACCAAGTTCATGGTGAGTTTTGGAGATGGTTATAGATTTCTGTTGACGTTATGTTTTTTCATAAAATGTTTTTCATAAACCTATTTCACATTGATGCGCTAAAATATGTTCACACCACATACGCCTCGAAAATGTGAAGGTCTACAAAAAAGCGTGATGCAGTGTAATATTTATTGCTTTAAAGGAGAATTCCTTTGATTTGGACCTGGACTGTAGGCCTACTGGAAGATGTTACGGAGTACAAACTAGACCTGGTTGAATCCTGATTCAATCAGATCTTTCACCCGTATCTTAATATTAACTCATGAGTCGCGATTCTCTGGTATCATTAACCCGGATCACTTGAGTCACACACAAACCCGCCACACACAAACCTCTTGCAACATTAGCTAATACTAGCCCTAGACATCTTAGCTGCCATAAGATGTATAACTTACAATTTCGTAGGCAACCACAACTCCACAAGTGACAATGTGCACAGGCATTACGAGATAAGAACTTCCCGCAGAGCCGGAAACTGCAAAGCTCGTAGACGGGAACTCATGGATCTCGAGTCCCTAGGGTCGCGCTAATTAACCGCGAACCGCGGTTACATTGGATCCGTTGAGTCCTGTCAGCCGGTTAGAGCGAGGGTGAGTCTCTCCTTGTGTTAGGAAAAGCAACTCCACAACAAACGCCATTTTTTCACTTCTGAAATAAC
>JAGFZM010001232.1:750161-761154 GCA_017657215.1 Limnothrissa miodon
CCTATAGATGTAATGTATTAAAATAAAATTGTTAATTTGGTCCGGTATACAGTCCGAAACATTGCAAACTGTAGATGGGGACTCTTGAGTCCTCGGGTCAGCAGAATTAACCGGCCACATGAGGAAACTCGCGTAACCGCGGTTACGTGGTTGGTTTACTCTATTTTACTGATGTTAGTTTTCCTATCTCTTGCATGGAACAGTTTCTATTAACTTTAATGTCATTTGTGGTGTGAGCGACCTCTACTGGTCAACATTGATATTTCAGTGCATATATTGTTTAAAGTTCGTTTGAGACATAATAATAATAATAATAATAATAATAATAATAGCTATGCGTAATAATACTACCACTACTACTACTAATAAGTATAGCAGTATATATAATGTAAGGCTATGTTATTATCCCATAAGTAGCCTAGCATAATAAACATATTAGTAGATCCAGCAGTGGTAATAACCATTGTACACTAGGACTAGAGGTTTTCTTGTCGATTTAGCAATACTGACTCAAGTGACTCAAGTGACTCGCATAACCCGGATCAGTTGAGTGAGTGACTCAGAATAACCCGAATCCTGAAGAGGAATCGATTTTGCCAGGCCTAGTACAAACATATCCAATGTCCACCTCCGTTCACCCTCAGCTTTCCGCATTAAACCGTTTTTAGCCGAAGCTTTCATTAACCTTACACTGCTAGCTATAGGGGCACAACTTAGCATATGCAGATAAATAGCAATTTTTACACCATTAACAAGGTTCAAAGTTACTCCACTCTTCACTGGTAGACTTCTGAGGGCCCTGACATTTAAAACGAGACAATGAAGTTTAAAAAAGATTCCTTATGAACATGAGGAACATGAACATGAAGTAGGTACAGTGAGTACCCAGGTCGAAAAGAAGTGCTCTTAAATGTCCTAAAAATGTGTTAGAAATCAAAAAAATATGTTTGCAATACATTTATATTTTCCAAGTACATCCCTTTTAGTGTACTTGAGTATGGTATCACAAGTACACTCATGGGCGAAAATCCCAGGGGGGACGCAGGGGACATGTCCCCTCCCATCCAAGGGTTGTCCCCCCAAAAAACAATTTAAAAAAAAAAAAAAAAAAAAAAGGAAAATATATGTATAAAACACTCGCTATTGTTGAAAATGTATGTATATCTAAAATAACTGTAAGCAGAAAAGAAAAAAGAATTCTGAAACAGTTGAGTTCACCCTCTCTTTCCTCACAGTGATTTGTCCCACTGCCTGCTTCCCCAGTTCATCTCACGTAGCCTACTCTAGTCTACATAGTTGGATGCGTGGCTGCAGCTCAATGAAGTTGAACGCTAGTACTAGGGTATTTCATTCACATTAAATAAATCGATTCTCTTTAATGTAGTTAAGGCTGATTCATTTATAAATTAGCATAAATGCTGATTATCCATGTAATTTCCCACAAATCTTATATATTAGCTTCTATATTAACTTTGTTATACTTATAACGTTAGCTTGTTTATGTGGCATTTACCGGTACATCTGAAATGTTTTGTGGGTGCCACAGTGTTTTTGCAGACATCCACATTTAATTTAACAGGATGTCATGTTTAGTTTAAAAAGTGTAATGCTTGAGGATAGAACGCACAAGGCCATCAGTGGGTACTGTATGTGTTTTTGCGATATTTTTTTATTGGTGCCGTTAATCTTAGCCGGACTGAATGGACGATTAGCAGCTACGTTAGTTTATGGTTGTCAAGGCGACACAGTAACATTAGATCTAATTCACTCGGCTTTGATTCATCACGTTTTTTGTGGCTGGTATATTTATATTGCGGGAGTCTTCATTATATCACAGTTTTTCTGAAAGAGAGTACTGTACTCAATTTCTATTCTGTTCTTAGGTGTCTGAGCTTAATTAATTTTAAACCTTTATTAATTCCTTGTTTTTATTGTTACCTTGCAGAAAGTTTCATAGACTAAAATGATGAGAGCAGATATTAGATCGTTTATCAGTGCACCTAAACCGTTTTGTTGCAAAGCTTTACTTATTTTATGTATCTTTTTCACAGTAATAGTCATGTTTACATTTCATTGTATGTTGATGGCTTGACAGTAAACAACATAACAATGCAATAAATAGTTTTAATAATGATAGAAGCAAAGTTTTTCACTGTGGGGACATATCTTTATAAGAACAATCTGACCTATTTGTGTCCCCTTCAAAAATTTCTCTTGACAAATTTTATATCTATCGTCTCCCCCTACTGTTAAATGAAATTTACGCCCATGAGTACACTGTCAGTATAGTGTAATTAAAACATACTTTGTTCTGCATTTTAAAAATGTGTTAAAATGTAAGCATACTTTCAGTTATATTTCAGCATATTTATTGAAATCTATTTATTCAACACTTATTTGAAGATGTACTTAATTTCTTGTTATCAAAAGTAACTTTTCAGTGCCCTCTGATAAATAGGTTATAGACCGACTATGTTTAGTGTATACTACATAATTTTACTGTATTGTATTTAATTAACATACTTATTCAGTACATTTACAATATACTAATGTCACAATGTCAAAGCATACTTTTTGAATGCTTTTGACAGAAAAAAACACCAAATTTGTCAACTTTTGAGTGTGTGTATTCTCAACCTACTAGTGTTACTTGGTATAGGCCTACTCAATGCAGTTGCAATTATTATTTGGCAGGGAGTTTACATAGGCTAAATCTTCTGCTTGACATAATTTTCTTAAACTGCACTGCACTGCATAATTCAATGATGCACTGCATAATTAGTATTGGACTCCGTCACTTCATTAACAAATATCGAAGAAATAATGTAGGCCAAAATAATTTACTTAAGTCAAGTTCCGCCAATAATAGTCTAACCAATCAGAGTTGAGCAGAGTTGCATTATTCAAATTCGTATCTTCCGGTAATGAGAAAAGCGTCTAGGAAGCTAGAAGTAATGGCATTTCCCAAAATTGGTGAGAGGACAGCACGGACATATAAAGATGCGAACACAGGAGAGAAGAACATCGGATAATCACTCAAGCAACGCCATAATGAATGACTACATTGAAGTGTGTTTGCCTTGTCCAGAGAGCTTTTAATTGGGACCGAGTAGCAGAGCACAGAGAAGCTAAAATACTCTTTGGAGGTAAGTTCATTATAGTCGATAGCCATCTATCTGATAGCCTAAGTTATGGGAGTGTTTGGGTGGGGTGTGGTCGGTTGGATCCGCTTAGATTAGCCACTCTTTACCAAATCTGGGGTCCATTTCTAAAAGCATCGTTGCTTAGCGCTTTAGAATCTTTGGTGCCCATTGCCAACCAACTTAGTTGCTAACTGGTTAGCAACGATGCTTTGTGTTTCTAGCTCAGTGATTGCACCCCTGTTTTGGTTTCTTGTGTGTGCATTGCCCGTTTGTTTACATTTTTGGGTCATTGTTGTAGATCTAAAGTAATCCTGACATTGTCTAGTTTGAAAATTATGTGTCATAGTTAACCAATGTTTTAGGAAGGATAGCACTTGTTGGTTGCCTAATTCGATGAAAAAAAATAGGTATCTATAAAATAAGCTTACTTAAGCTAAATATTGTGTCCTAGCCTACTGTGAAGAAATTTTGGATGTAACATTCTAACATTCATTAACTAAGACAAATACAACAAAAAATACAATTTTAGCAACATAAATAAGACAAATTCTTCCTCTTCATATAGGACCCCTACTTTAGGCAACAGGAAATTGAGTGTGGTACAATGAATCAAGATCTAGAAAAGTGACCGGCGCCAGCTGATGGATACATTAAAACAAAAGGTGTCTGTAATGAGAAGAAGTGTTCTATATATTTGTGTATGTCAAATTCAGATTTTGTTTTTACTTCCATACAGACATTCCCACAGACACAGCACCTGACACTCAGATGTTACTTTCTCACCAAGGCAATGTAGTTCTGAGCATAATCTGTTTTGAAAATTGCTGCATTGTTTCATATTGTTATGTAAACTACTTCTACTTTGTATAGTAATCTGAGTATTTCATTTCCTGATTACAGGTTTTCTTGGGCAACACGCTAGTTATGGTGAACCAAAGATGTTTTCAAAGATTGAACAGACCAAGGATGTCCCTTTTTGCCATTGATTTTGCTGTTCTAGTCTTTGGTCACGACATTCTAGCTTCCTCAAGCCTTATAAGGAAGGGAAGATGTTTTTTTTACCTCACAAATGAATAATTTCAAATTGTTAAAATTGTAAACTGACACGTATCATGAGTGTTAATGACCATTCATGTTCATGACTGTTGTCATTAAGTGTCATTCGGTTTTTGAAATGCAGATTGGGATGTAGACTTTACAAAAACCAAATGACGCTTAATGACAGCAATCTTAAACATGAATGAAGTGTTATTAATGTTTAGGATACGTGTCATGTCATGTTTGTGACAGGCTTATGTCACCCTTATGTAGACCCCTTCAAAGAAAGTGTTACCATATATTTTTGTTTCCCATTATTTTCCAACTAATAGGCCTTCTTTTGTCATTTGTTGGTTTAGTAGAGCCACATTGAATGTAAGATTGGATTGTGTGTTGTTAGTGATTGTTAAAGAATTGACTAAAGTATTAGTTTAAGAAACTTTTTAAGCAGTCTAAAGGTATTTTCTGTACTCTATAATAAATGTACTTAAAACATGCTGTTGTGATACACTGATAATGTATTCACTTTTGCCATTAAGTGCTAATAAAAGCATGTTAATATAGTACAAACAGTATATGGTACTAGTATTTTGAGACACCAATAAGATACATTTAAATATGCTAAAGTTGAGCTAACGCACCTCTTTCAATGACATTTTAAATGTATTTAAAGTGTAATCTGATAAAGACTATTAGTACAATAAAATACATTATTAGTTGTTCCATTTTAGCACAAATAGGTGTATTTAATGTAAATTTAAGTTGTGTTTTATAATTTCTTAAACTGCACTTAATACACTAATAGTTGTTCCAAAATAACACATTTAAGTTTGTACTTCAACAGCATACTAAAAGTTCAATAAGTACAAGCACGAAAAAAGTACATTTCTTTTCGACCTGGGTATGTCTGTGAAGATTCACATTCATCCAGGTTGTGATAGTCATAATGCACAGTTAAGGCAATTGGACTTCTTTTTGAGGTTTTTGAGACATTTCACTTTCCATCCCGAAAGCTTCATCACCTCTTATCATGAATCACCCATTGACATATTGAATTGAATAGTCAATGTGATATTGGGGTTGAACGGCTAATTTCCACTGGACACTGTGATTCTATTCCTTTACCATCAGGGCAACTCTATGAGCTTACTGAGCCCTTTAAGCCCAATATCACACATTGACAATACCATTATGTTAATAGGTGATTCATGTGATCCAGTTGACACCCACAGGCCAGGAGATATAGCTCCTGTTATTCTCATCTCCAGTCAGAACTGATGAAGCTTTCTGGATGGAAACTTAAGAAGTCCAGTTGCCTTAACTGAGCATTATGATTAGGTACAGTGAGCTCTCAGGTTTAGGCTTCTACTTAAGCATTTGCAATGGTAATATTAAGATACTACATAAGCATTTGCAAACATTACACTGACTGAGCATGACACTGTTTTGGCACTTGTTTTATCGCTGTTTTGTAGGCCTACACATTTCGAGGCGTATGTGGTGTGACCATATTTTAGCGCATCAATGTGAAATAGACCTGCTCCAAGCTGCAAGCACTTCCGTTCTCCGTCAATGCTAGCCTCAACCTTGAAAGGCTCCCTGGTCTATTTCCTGTGTCATGATGCGTTGCAAGTGTGTTTTGAATACATTTCAAATCATCTCAGCCCTCGAGACAGAAAAAGTATGATGACTGTTGTGGTTGAGTATATTTATTTCCTATAAATAAATGTAGAACGTTTTATTAATAGAAATGTGTACTTTGCTGAAATTAATAGAAATGTGTACTTTGCTGAAGAAAAAATTTCCTGTCAGTTTTGATTGCATGGTATGTTACAAATGTTTCAAATAAATAATATAATTTTATTTTGAAGAGAAATGAGAAGATGTTCACTCTATTTAAATCTATAATTATATTGTTATTTTGTGTTCCAAATGTCACATTGTTGTGTTGCCTGGCTATTGTTCTGTCTTTCAGATACTAAATGCCTCAGGTGTGAGAAAGGTTGGGTTGGGTTTGAGAGATTCTGTTTCATTTACTCAAAACATCGCAGCACATGGTCTGACAGCAGAAAAAAATGCCAAAGCAGCGGCGGTGATCTGGCTGTCCTGACCCAACACACAGTCAAGGTTTGTGATCTACAGCAGTACCTGCTGTCATTGTCCTTTTAAACGATTTTTGAGCTGGTATTTATGGTTCTGTGTTTCTGTGTGTATGTCCATGTGTGAGTTTACTGTATTGTTGATATTCTCTTTTATTATTGGTAAGTTTATGACTGCTGGCTGTAATACGAATTGTCCCCTGGGGACATTAAAGTATACCTTGACCTTGACCATTTGAATGCAAAACAAAGGTGCCAACAATCAGACTATATTTTTCTCCCCGCAAGTTTACATGACACTTCAGTTCAGACTTCACTGTAAGTGTGTAAGTTGTGTTACGTGCGGGTTAGCAAATGCAACACACCAAAGGATATACACCCAATTTTTATCTAGAAAGTTGCAAAATAAAATCCCACCCAGTTACATGAAGCCCCTAGGTCACAACAAACATTTTCCATTCAGACAGTACCTTAAACACAATACATTAACAAACCAGTGGCGTGCATATGAGGTTGCCTTTAACACCGTGCCCTCTCAGCATACATTACTCCATATGACGTCCGGGCAGGCATCCTCTCGTTTGTCAATGCAAAGTCCACTTGTATGTTAGATAGATAGATATGTTACAATCAAAATATATTCATCCATCACAGTTGGCAATCGATGTAACAGTTATAGGTACCATATCTCCTGAACTATCAGTATGCATGTAGAGTAGCTCTGTGGCATAAAAAAAACATATGGTCGGTTAGAGTTCCTAAAGTTGTGCGAAGGCACTTTTGGGTCGAGATAAACATCCAACGCACTCCTCGTCGTCTTCATTAAAAGGCTTTTTATTCATTCAAGCTAGTTCATTAAATAGAACAGTATAAAATAGCAACCCTGTTTCATAACCTGTATATAAGCTGCACATGTCATCATTCAATACATCCAGCTCCTGTGCAGTTAGTAAATACGGTCCCCGTAGACCGTACCGTGACCCGTAGTCCATACGATATTACTGTACTTAATATACTAAGTCTTTAATTACAAACTTACAGAAAATAAATACTTTCCATTTCAGGATTTCCTGTCTCAGGCAAGCAATGGTCTCTATTGGATTGGGCTCAGCCGCTCTGGTTCTGGGTTATGGACCTGGGTAGACAACTCTACACTGAGCATCAAGAGGTGAGCATCATTTGTCAGATGAAGTTCATACTGTATGACAGTGTGCGAGTACCAAAGACATTTTAGTTGAAGCCAGTAGAGGGTTGGTTAGGATCTGCTAAATAGCCGAGATTCCTCTAGTTTAGGTGTTGTGACCTTGGGCCCTTCATGAGTGCAGATCTTAATTGTGATTCTGCTATTTGTGCTATTGGAATTAAAAATCCTTGCTTTCGGCCAAGTGTATTAACACACACAAAAAAATTGGTCTCTGCATTTGACCCAATTGTGAATTAGTAAATCACAGAGTGAGGTGAAGTATACACTAACCCAGAGCAGTGGGCTGCCTGCTACAGTGGCGCCCGGGGAGCAGTAAAGGGTTAGGTGCCCTGCTCAAGGGCACTTCAACCGTGGACCACTGGTGGGGGATCAAACTGGCAACCCTGCAGTTACAAGCCCAAAGCCCTAACCAGTAGACCACTGCTGTGTACAATGAGCTCTATAAATGAATAGAAAAGAAGGACAAGGTTCTCTTATTTTTCCAATAGGGTGTTGATTTTTTAGAGATGAATAAGATGTATCCCTTCCTGTGACAGAGACTGGTCTGAAAACCCTGGCGAGGACTGTGCGTATCTGAACGGAGGTGGCTGGGCAGCTACCAAATGCTCATCTGTTGCGTACTATATCTGCCAGAAAAACCGCTAACATCCTGCCTGCAGCTGAAGGCTACTTCTCATAACTCACCCTTGCCAGTTTAAACTTCTCATAAATTACACACGCCACTCCAAACTTCTCTCATTCAGCAGTATAAACCACTTGTCGTAATCACCACATCTACTTGTACTGATAAATCATGTAATCTGCATAGCTGCATACAATCCATACAATTGCTGTACGTGTTTAAATTAGAAGCAACATCACTGTATTGCTTTATTTTGCACTATGAAAGCGTTTGTGCACTAGAATTAAGGCTGTATTTTTTGTCAAGTGTTTCATAACTACTATTAACTGATATGTGAATGGCAAAACATTTTTTACTTTCACATTTGATTTTTTTCAGCATTCGGTAAAACGTAGTAGGTTTTAATGACATCTTTATTGAATCAGCTACATGTTTCTATCAACTTTGTTAATCTTTTATAGATGTACTGTATAAACCATCTGCATCTTTATACTATATCCTATATAAATATAATTACTACTGAAGTTACACAGTTGCTAGACAGTAGGCTGAGACTGCTTTATGTTTGTTGATTATGTGTATAGAACTCAATAGAGATCTCAGTCCCCACATGCTGTATTGACATAATAAAAAATAAAAAAATGATTAATTTTCTGTATTGACATTACTTTTATATTATAGGATTGTGTGTGTGTGTGTTTTTTTTTTTTTGACCAGATGTCAGACAAAATGAATTTCTTCAATCTTTTCTGGCTCCTCTTTATCTTTTGTTTGAGCTACGAGGAGATGCTGATGCGACGACGAATCTTCTGGACAAAAGAATCCTTGAGATCTTCCACCCTGAAAAATTAGACAATAAATATTCAACTCCTGCAAAAATCTACTGTGTTGTAAAATCAATATGCTACATTTCCATGATGAACCAAACACATGGGCCAATCAACTGTAGAGCAACAAGTCAACCCATGCATACCTGAGGTTCCAGCGCTCCCCCAGGCTAGTAAACTGTAGAGCAACAAGTTAACTCATCCATACCTGAGGTACCAGCGTTCTCCCAGGCCATAGTGGAGCCCACTCACTCCCACCCTCGGCCACAGCCATCGGGGCAACCTCCTCTCCAGCATCAATGTGGTGGCCACCACCTAGAAAGGAGTAGTATGGCTAGCACTCTAGTTAGCAGAGACGCTAGTCTAGCGCGCACTCTAGTTAGCGTAGATGCTAGTCTGGCTAGCACTTTAGATAGCAGAGACGCTAGTATGGCTAGCAACCTTAGTTAGCAGAGACGCTAGTGTGTCTAGCACTCTGGTTTGCAGAAATGCTGTATGGCTTGTTTTCTGGATAGTGCTTGTGCGTCTCACCTGCGTCCACCAGAGCTCGTCCCTCTGCTGGGCCACACGCTCCTGCGTCTCACTCATCATGCCAAGGAGCAAGTTGAGCAGGAGGGTGTAGGAGACCACGGAAAAGCAGACGTGCAGAATGTGTACGATGGGAGATATCGGAATGGCAGCGTTCACAGGCAGGTCAATGAGGCCGACGCTCAGCTCAAACTGTGAGAAGAGGGTGATGGAGAAGGAGGTGTATTGTGACAGGGAGAGGGGATCCTGGGTCATGTACACCATCCACAGGGCTGTGGTAGAGACAGGAAAAGACAGAAGTATTACTGGTTTACTGGTTTCCTTGTTTGTTTAGTAGCCTACAACCAAGGCGTAGGTTTGGTCTTGGCATTGGTGGGGACCTAGTTGAATCGGTGTACAACCAATCAACCAATCACTCACACATGCATAGTTAAGATTTCTGAAACAGGTCTACATCAGCAACAAAAAAATACACAAACCAAACCATAGTGACAATCCCATAACAAAAAAATAAATTAAACTACAAGACAAACCTTCAAACAAAGGTGTGAGTTTACATCTTAACTTAACAGCTGTTGATTTTTCAATTGTAAACACTACTGTTACCACAGTAGACATGGACTGTACCACATAACATAACCTATATGAAGGAGCCAAACACATGCCTTCGCCTCTCATTAACTGACATATTGCTGGCATATTTGGTTTACATCTATATCATCCAGTATGTCCTATTATTGTGTCACAAAACATCGTTGATATGTCAATTTAACAGCCACTGTAGCCTAATAATATTCTTAACTGGAAGTGAGTTGTGCTATAGATAACTTACAGACCATTTCCCCCTGCTAACGTGCTGTTTTCCAAAATATTGTCATTGACGTTATAACGTTCAGACTAATTTCATTAGCAATAGTGTGACTTACAGCTTTCTTTGAGAAATAGCTCCTTATGTCTAGTTTTTGCTTTTTCGCTGCCATCCTCACTCGCTTCACCAATCACCTTCCAGTTTTTGGTGCTCCTAGCAACCAAATAACTCCAGTCTCACGTGAAAGAAGGGAAAGGCACAGCCAATCACGTTGGTTGTATGTGTCAGCGCTTCAGTAGTGAACGTGATTTAACCGATTTAACCCTTTCTGCGCTGCTAGGTGAATGAGACGTTTACCGATCGTTAATATTTTGAAGTGACCAAATAATATTGGTGGGGACATGACAATAATTGCTGGATATTGGTGGGGACATGTCCCATTCGTCCATACCAAATCTACGCCCTTGCCTACAACAAAAACTGGGCATATGTGTTTAAAAATGACTAATGTTGGTTAATAGAGGCTTAATGTAAAGAACATTCATGATGACTCACCTGTAGAAAATCCAACGAGTAAAATAAAACCCAACCACATGAACCTGGTCAAGTCCCCAAATATGATCTAAATAGAACACAAAACCAGAAGAATCTCTCAGATGTTTTTTAGTTCCTGAGTAAAGGCCGGTACACACCAGATACGACACGAAATTACGGTGCGAAAATG
>JAGFZM010001232.1:769862-791215 GCA_017657215.1 Limnothrissa miodon
TCCTCTTCTATGCTGTGGCATGCTGGGGAGGAAGCACTAAGAAGAAGGATGCTGGGCGACTAGACAGGATGGTAAGGAAAGCTGGCTCTGTTGTGGGAGCTGAACTGGAGTGCATCACTTCAGTATCAGACAAAAGGACCCTGAACAAGCTACTCAACATCCTGGACAATGACTGTCATCCACTCCACAGCACTATACTTACTGGCTACATTAGCCCACATGCACAACCCCTCCTCATACTTGTAACTTCATACTTGACCAATAACAATAACTGTAACTTGATACTTGACCTTCATACTTGACTGATGCATGAACCCATATATGACCTATCCTTTCACTGATGCTGTAATTTTTATATTAGGCTATTTTTATTTTTATCTTATTGTCCATATACTTATACTAGAACTGTTAAATTGCTATGCTTATATTTTTTATTGCCCATTTTACATATGCACATATTTATTGCTGGTCAGTAAACTTTTAACCTTGCACTGTTGCACTACTGGACTCATTTGCACTACTACCTTGACACACACCTCATACTGGACCACAGTACATTCATGCACATCTCTACCCTTAGTATTGGTATTCTATTGTTCTTTTTATTAATGTTGATCTAGTCATGTTGTTTTGTTGATCTGCTTCTTATCATCCTGTGTACACTGTAGTATATGTTGTGTGTGATTTTTTAAGCAGCTGGGACCTTGAATTTCCCCTTGGGAAAGTGTCTTATCTATCTATCTATCTATCTATCTATCTATCACCACTGCTGGCAACCAACTTGTTAGGAACAAGAGCAGAATTGGGGAAATATTGGAGACGCAAGGTGAGCCAACAGCATGTCTATTTACAACATATTAATGAGTTTTGCACTGTCATGCAAGCTTCCTATAGTTCTTTTTTCCTATAGTTTGACATGAAACATGAAAGTGTCATATTTGTAATTTCTGCCTTGTCAATGGCGGAGATTTTTATTGTATAGACTTGTACTATGTATCTGTGCGTAATACAAGTGGAATTATTGGTCCATCAAAATTTTTGACAAAGTTTGATGGAAAATAAGCAAACGCGCGCAAGTTCGATGAATGGAAGTCTATGGAGCACGTAGTGCCAATCTTATGAGCAGACTCTAGAAGTTTCGTCCGGATACAGTGACAGCGGTGAATGAAACGGTAAGTCAGTGTATTGTTTGTGCATGCGTGTGCAATGTAATGCGCGTAAAAAGTTTGCTAGCGTGATTAACTAATGTGTGCACCCATGAGCTAAGACACTAGACAAACTAACACAGCTTTTAATGCAGTCCTACCCGAAACAGTCCGGGAAGGCTGGTAATCCTTGCAGGGAAAGTTTGAATGGGGAGAGGTTTGTGTATGTGTTCAATGGTGGCTGCCATTAGGACGCTGTGATGACGTGCGCACCAGTCACGTCATCACAGAGATATCTCTGATATCACTATAATTTTGCTGAAACTAACTAGAACCAACCCTTTTGAAAAAAGGGGAGAAGAGTGCACAGCCATGGCTTGTGACCCACCCAGCAAGCCGTGACGCATGCAAACGTATAAAAGGCCTGCGCACTCTGATTCCTTGAATCTACTGTCTGGACTGGACCACGCTCAAATCGCGCTGGCGCACCCAGCATCTTGCCCGGCTTGCATCAAGCTACATCCCCGGGCTCTCACCTCCATGGTGGCCGCCTTCGAGATTGAAGGGCTGTGCCCTGGCGCGCACCCCATGTAGCTCAGGCTCCTGAGGTTGCGGCTAGCGGTTGACATGGTTGATCTGTTGGCTTCGCCTGTGACTTGAGGTCCCGGCTAAGTTAGCTTCTCCACAGCTAGCTAGTCCTGTAGCTTTGGCTCCGGCTAAAACTAGCCTCCTCTCAGCAAGCGTAGCATGTAGCTCATGCCCCTGCTATGCTAGTTGTCTCCCAGCTAGTCTCCTTTGTTTCGCTCTCGGCCATTAGCTCCCCATGGCATCTCCAGCTCCTCCTGTGGCTCAGACTCTGAAGAGGAAAGACTCGGTAGACGGCGATGCCCTCACCGTTCGAAGTCGACGATGTCCTCGGCACTGCCGTTTCGTAACTCAGCTGCGGTGACTAGCGTGCTGTCTGAGACAGCCACGTGAGCTCCTCTCTATGTCTTTGTCAGCAAGTGTGGTGTAGCTCAGCTCCCCTCATGTTTTGACACAACACAGTGCACTCACACCACTCTCTTTACACGTCTGTAGTCGTCGTTAATGAGCCCCAGTAAAAAAAAAAAAAAAAACACTGTTTTTTTTGGTCGTTTAATCAGAGACAGTTGATGAGAGATCTTTCATTTAATCCCTTCAGACTTGGAACAGGGGTCACGACAGGTCTGTGCCTCAGGCTGGTGGGTCGCCCCGAAGCCTGGACACTGACAGCTTGGCTCCTGAACGGGGCAAAACGCTGGGACAAGGTTGTTCTACGTCAGTGAACTAGATGGCTAGGGCCCCCCTCGACGAGGTCCCTTTACACCCTGAAGCGGCTTGCTTTAAAGTCTTGCATGGATGGATCGGGGCTGTGACCCACTGTCCTGTTCCACTGCCTGTGTGCTCTCTCTACTCCAGCACATACTGGGCTTAAGCCGTTCGCCTTCTATGCTTAGGGTGTATTCAGCAGCTATCCCTGCCAGTCATGTGGGCTCGGCGGGGTGTCCCCTGGGGCCCACCCTCTCGCCTCCAGCTTCACGAAGGGTGCCTATGGTTAAGTTGGCTCCTCCCTGGGACCATTTAGTAGTCCTCTGGGGTCTGGCAGACACCCCCTTCGAGCAGTTAGACTTGATCAGTCTAAAGTTCCTCTCTCTGGAGACTTCCCTTAACCTCAGTTAAGCACGTGGCCAATTTGTCCGCCCTCTTAGTGAGCCTGGCTTGTTTGGAGTTTGCTGTGGCTGACTCGAAAGTCACCCTCTGCCCAAACCTGTTCTGTCTGTTTGTAGTCTTCACCTGGATGATCCGCTCCAGGATCATCGGGCTGAACGCCCTTGCCTAGGATGCGTCCAACGGGCCTACGCAGCTCTCGCTCTGCCCGTTGAGAGCACCGTGTCCATATATGCAGCACACGAGCGATATTGGGCACACTGATCAGTGCTCGTGTCCTATGAAGCTTGGGCCCAGGGGAGGCCTTAAGGGCTACTCAGAGGCTCTCCCACTGGATTATGAAAGCCATTGCGCTTGCTTACGAGGCTGTGGGTGTCCCTGCCCCCCCCCCCCCCTGGCATCAGTGCACACTCCACCCGTGGGGTGGCGGCTTCTTGGGAATTTTGGAGGGGAGTGCCTCCTGGGCCTCTGACAATACCGTTGTCAGGTTTTAAGCGTTGGATGTGCTTTCAGCCCCTCGACCCGGGCCCACATGACCCGTCTGTGTCCTCCTCCGTCCCCTTCGAGTCCGATGCTCCGACGCGGTTGTATACTCTCAAATTGCATCTCGGAATTAGAGTGTTAGGGAACGTCTCAGTTACTGTCAAACCTCGGCTCCCTTAACGAGAATTCCGAGACGCAATGCTTTGGGACTCAAGTCACCTTGCACTTAACGGTTGGTGAAAGAGGGAGTTTTCAGACTGCGCAGGCCTTTTATAAGTTTGCATGCGTCACAGCTTGCTGGGTGGGTTGCAAGCCATGGCTGCGCACTCTTTTCCCCTTTTTTCAAAAGGGTTTGTTCTAGTGAGTTTCAGCAAAATTATAGCGATATCAGAGATATCTCAAATTGTGTCTCGGAATTATCGTTAAGGGAACCGAGGTTACAATAGTAACCGAGATGTTATGGGTCATGTCCGCTATTCCCTCAGTCATCTGTCTTATACTCATGGCAGTGATTATTGCGCTGGCAATGAAGTGTAAGTTATAGTCGATAGTTTGTGTAGTTAATGATTCAAACATAAGTTAATGAAGGCAGTACTAAACAAATGTAGACATGGCTCCTACTCATAGCTGAGGTGATCTTGTAAATGTTTCCAGTATATTTTCCATAGATTAATAAATAGTTTTGCAGAATAAATTGTAATTGCAGAATTTGCAAAATACAATTGTAATTGTTACTAAAAGAAATCTAATTATTTTATTTTTCCAATGCAAAAGCTATCTGTTTGTCCAGCCCGGTAAAAAGAGGTAAAGACAACAGTTTTGTCTCCTACATGCTAGGTTTGGCAAACTCGATTCTTTTTCAGGATTCAGGTTATTCTGAGTCACTCACTCAACTGATCCGGGTTATGCGAGTCACTTGAGTCAGTATTGCTGAATTGGCAAGAAAACTCAGTCCTAACCCTTTGTCTCTACCCACTAATGTAGTAGAAAGTGTGGACTCACCATTTCAGATCTACATGAGAGCATCCATGTCACTGATCAATAAAACATTATATATATATATATATATAGTTACGCCCCGCCTGGGTTTCTTGCGTAGAGCTCTGCCCTTTTGTGCTATGCATGTTTTTGTCTGTGTCCTGCAGGCTGCTGAGATAAGGAGAGGTGCCTGGGAGCTTCATTGGTGCGGCCATAAGAGGCCCAGCTCTGGCGCAAAGTGGCTCTCACTCACTTGCCCGTAGCTGAAGGGGGGACTCGCCTGGTGCTCCGGGGATTCTCCTCACAACTCCTTCTCGTCGTCGTTATGTTTTGTTTATTCATTGCACTATACACTCATTGCATTACATTTTATTTTTATACATTATGCTGATCCTTTCATTTATTGTCACAATAAATTAATTTCAACGCGATCGTTGTGGTTTCCCTTTATGTTGAGTCTGCGTTTGAGCCAAGCAAGTTTGAGCCAAGCCAATTTGTATTTGAGTAAATTCACATAAAAATCCAGTTAAAGGTCTCCTTCCATAAGAAACCGTTGAATACTTGATTTTTTTTACATTACCATAGGTCAGCCCAAGTTGCACTTGCATGCTCAACTTCAAAATGCTCTCCTACCCCTGTAGTCTGTATTCGCCTGTGATAGAAAACAGCCGTGAAAAACGAGCTGTGCAAGCCTACGTCACTTTGAACATTAGCCATGCAGTTAGCCCGCCCTCAAGAAAACATTATTAGGCTGCCTGCAGACAGACCCACTAGAGGGAGCGTCACAGTGCTGTTAGCCAATCAGAGGCGACACGTTTGCATATCATTAATATTCATAAGAATCCTCTTGCACTATTCCTGCATTCGCTTTCACCTAACTAAAATAGCTTGAAACAAGACAACCACAACATATTTTTGTCGAAACCAACTCTCATTACATTATTTTAGACAAGAAACCACCACAAAATTAATGAAAATACGATGGAATGAGACCTTTAATATAATACCAAATACCAATTAAAAATTAAAGAAAAATAAATAAATAATACTGTTTCTTTGAAAGAACATTTTAGTGGACAGAATCTTGCTGTATGCAAAAGACGCTAAACGTTCTGCCTGTCTTTGCTTATGTCAGATGTGGTGTTTTGTTTGTTTAGTTCTTCCATCCACGTTAATGTTATCCAAGCAAACTAGATCACCCTAGATCAGGCCTATTCAATAGGCGGCCCGCGGGCCACATGCGGCCCATACGTGGTGCACATGCGGCCCGGACGACGCTCCAGCAATAAATGTTAAACACCATTCACGAGCCTTCAGAACGTAAATTGGGTCTTTTACAGAGGGCGCGTTCGTAAACTGACACTCCGAGCTCTCCGAGTGGCCTACATTCTCCTTTAAAACTTTTTTGAGTGTGAATAGAATTGTCGTTCATTTATTCAGAGCGTCACACTTTCGTGTTTAGAGCGTGTTCAGAGCGTACACCGGCCACTCCGGCTGAAGGGAGAGAGCAGCAGAGCATGACGTCAGTCTGAATGAAAACAGTGCTAACTAACTGCTAGACGAAGTTTTTAGGAAATAGACCAGTTCTGGATTGATTTATGAATTAAAGCTCATAATTGGCAGGTTAAAAAAAAGATCAAAATCGTTCATGGTCCTTACTTGTCAAGCAACCGATACATTAACCGCTATTTTAACCTGCTGGTTAATGTTCATTTTGATCTATCAGAAACCGTTCGTTTAGTCACAGAAAAATAACAAGCTCGTCTTTATCGAACTGTGGAGTGTTATTCCATTATCAGAGTGGCAGATTGTAGCCTATTTCTCAACACACCTATTTTTGGGCATAGACTAGCTACGGTGTAAATCAAGGGCAAATAGTAATAAGTACGTCTATTCTAAGGTATAGACCACAAAAATAGACTTGATAGGCCCGCCAAACACTGCCGGAACAATAAGAACAAACGATATTTTACGCTAAGATGTCTAGGACTAGTAGTAGTTGATGTTGGTAGAGGTTTGTGTGTGGCGCTGTTTATCATTTTAAATCAAAACTTAGGACTCAACTGATCCGGGTTAATGATAGAGACTCGCGACTCATGGGGTTAATGATAGAGACTCGCAACTCATGGGGTTAATTTAAAGATACGGGTGAAAGATCCGATTGAATCAGGATTCAACCAGCTTTACTACATGCACAGTTGAGGAGTGCATCTTAAAGGGATTATCCGGAGTGAAATAACACGTAGCTCTGTTGATTCACGTTGATAAGTGCTATCGACAGGTATAAGAACAACAGATTTTCATGCATGGTAGACCGAGTAACGAAACGGCAGCCAGCGCTAACTGATTAGGGCATGTCCATTTCATTTTCACATGCCCAATATGCTTAGTGTTAGCGGCCAGTTCGTGAATTCGGTCTACGTTGTACCTACTGCTATCATTCTGATACCTAAAGACATCATTCGACAGCCTCAGTCAACAGAGCTACGGGTTGATTCACTCCGGATAATCCCTTTAATGTACTGTGGAGACAAGATGTAAGACCTGATTTGCCTGGAAAAATACTAGTTTTAGCCACAGCTTTGGTAGGGATAGTCATCCACCACACAATCACACCACACATTTTTTTTACTAGCCTAATCAAAATACATCACTAAAGATCTATAGGTTTTGTTGCTGATCTGTCATAGACAATAAAATTAAGATCTTGTGGGAGATATATAATCAACAAGTGGGTTAATCAATAAGAAGATGGTAGTCAGCGGAATAGGTGTGTGAAAAACAGGATGCAGGTGATGTGTAGGTGGTGTTTGTGAACGTTGAACAGGAAGCCAAGCTAAGAGAACAATCACAGAAAATGAGGCACAGCCCGTTTACGGGTAGCTGGTCCACTCTCTATTAACTTGCCTCAATTCGTTGAAATTCTGCTAGTTCTGCTGTTGAGCAAGTGAAAAATTAATTGTGGTCTATGGAGCTAAGTGGCTAAAACTCATTGTTGTCGCAGTTGACAACTTAATTTGTTAATGTACGTTGTGGTAGTAGCTACCTGAGTATAGATTTTCCACAAGAAATGAAATGAAAAGTCACTCATGTCCTTTCTCTTTTCATAGGATGGTCCGCTTTCCCACGTAACATGCTAGCATTTAGCTAATTCGCTTGTTCGGGAGCGCCCTCTCGTTGCAGTACCACCCGGAAGGATTCTGAGAGTGGTCGTTCTCCCCATATTGAAAATTCTCTGAAAGAGGTCAGGGTGAACGGAACACTGTATAATAGTAGAGTAACACTGACACTTGTGGTCCAGAATGGTATCAGCATGGGAATCCACTGCATGACTATACTGCCCCCCAGTGCCTAACATATATTATTTAGAAACGTGGCAGGAAAGATTTCTATTGGCTAGTGGGCGGTCTGGGGGTTTCCTGTCACTTTGTGATTGGGCAGATGACTCCCGCCTGAGGGAGAATAAAGAGTCCGAACTCCAGTTGAGGAGCTCAGATTTCTTTGGCCAAGGAACATGGAAGGGTAAGCTCTGCAGTGGTTTTCTCATTCTGTTATGCATTGGGGATATTTCTTGGCTGTTGCCTGTGTATGCTCTTTGCTAACATTGTGAAATAAACCTGAAGCCTTTGTCACACAGTCGGTTGAATTGAGAGTTTTATTGATGGTGTTTTGCTGTTCGCGCTGTTCCTGTTAAAAGCCGAATTGATTTTAAAATACTTCTCCTAACATATAAAGCCCTTAATGGCCTTGCTCCAGCATATATTAAAGACTTACTTGTTCCCTACAACCCTTCTAGACCCCTAAGGTCACAGATTGTCTCCTAGTAATTCCTAGAATATCAAAATCCACAATGGGAGGAAGAGCATTCTGCCATCGAGCGCCTGTCCTGTGGAACAAACTCCCTTCTAACATTCGTCAAGCGGACACTCTCAACACCTTTAAGTCTAGACTCAAAACTTTTCTATTTACTGACCCCTTTAGTTAGGGATGGTGTATGGTAAGCCACACCTCCTCAGGGTATTATTGGAAAGGACTGTCTCTGCTGTAAGCTCCCGTCCAGGGCTTGGTGGCCACTGACCATTTCCTTTGGTGGTGTTGGCTTGTTATACACCATACCTTAGTTATGCTGCTATAGTTTAATTCCACCACAATCCACCCATCTGTTAACCCGTACAATTTTCACTCTGTCCTTCTCTCTCTTTCCTCTCCACTTATTTCTCTCTCTTCACTTAGCCAACATCTGTACATGGTTGCACATGCAATATAACTCATATTCTCTGAAATCTGATGGAGACTGTTCTAACTCATCTCCTCTCTGATTTTCCATGCCATTACCACCCTGCTGTGAGTCATCACTGCCTTCTACTGCCTGCACCTGCACCACCTGGGACCTTCTTCCAACGTGATCCGGCGGCACTCCTGAATGGTCCTCAACCCACTCCACCGTCCATGCCACTGCCTCCCTGCTGAGGGTCACCCCTGCCTTCCACTGCCTGATCCTGCATCTCTGGCTTCCTGGGCGGTCTGCCTTCAGCTTCACAGATGACCCTGACATGATTGATACAGCCTCCAACTGGCCCCTGGCTTGACTGCGCCTAATGACATGGGACTATATCCTGGGATTCTAATGGGACCCCTATATTACGTTATTTACCAAGATTTTCTTGTAATGTGTATCTAATGGAATAATAGTGGACTACTCACCATCTGAGAGACTGAAAACCTGCCCTAGGCAGTTGGGTGAGCCCCTTGTTCCGTCGGAACTGCCCAAGGTTTCTTCCTTTACCATAACAAGTAAAAACAAAAAACGGAGTTTTTCCATGCCCCTGTTGCTCATTGGGCCTCTTGTGTTAAGCGTTTTGTGACATGCCTTTTGTAAAAATGCGCTATATAAATAAAATTGAATTGAAATTGAATTGTTTTGAGCCATGTCTAACTTGTTGCTTTTTGAGTTAACCATTCTGTTAATTTGGGATCTCTACCACAATCTCACCTGAACTTTGAAAATAACTGTACTGAAACACTTTGTACTGTACATGTATACTGACATATCACTGGTACAACCCCAATAAAACAGATAATTAGAGCCAGCTGATCCGTAATGAAAACGTCTCTTGGAGGTCATCCTGTTCCCCTGGTAGCCGATCTCCTCTGATTGGACACCTCATTGTGGCCTTGCCATGTAATGCCACTATTGTTCTTAAGTATGTTATTCTTATTCCAACCTGATTTTAGATCTGCTACTAGTCCAAGGGCTTTCGCTCACCGCTCCAACTCTTGACACGTCCGGCCTGATCTCAATTGGTGCTTACATTTAATCTTGATCGGTGCTTACAATGTAAATGTAAATGTCATTCTTTTTTTATATATATATATATATCTCTTGATGTTCGTTCGTTATCCCTGTTTTTCTTGTCATTTTTCCCCATTGAAATGAACGGGAGAACTCTGGAGAATGTGTGTGTGTACATGTTACCTCAAGGACCCTAGCAAGTGCTAAATGCTAGTTAGCTACTTAGTATTGTTAGCATGATTAGCATTGTTAGCATTTTAAGCATGTATGCTAATTCACATCAGTTAAGTCCACTGAACACCTCTGTTAGCATTGCTAGCATTATTAGCATGCATACTAAATATGCTAATTAACATCAGCTAAGTCCAATAAGTACTACCGTTAGCATCATTACTATACATGTTAATTAAAAATCAGCTAAGGCCCAATCCCTTTTTTCCTCACTTAACACTAGCACTTGGTTTCGAGTGCCCTCTAAAGTGAAGCACCCTTCGACGATTAAGTGAGAAGTGTTTGAGGTTCCTACATATAGAGTTGGCAAGTGACCCGGAAGCCTGTAGTTTTTCTTGTTAGCATTTCACGACATCCGGTTCCTAAGTTTTTTCCCCTATGGGAAATCCAATGTTAATTTTGGAGCTCCATCTCAAATAAGGTGTGAGCAAAAGCACGTGAGTAGACAACCTCCGCATTCGATGGAGGATGTTAAAAAAAAACTTTATGGACGATGGGTTTGCAAATTTGCAGTCTAATGACAAAATAAATAAGATGTTGCGATCACTAGGCTAAAGCGGAAAGCCCTTTTGACTACAAGTTAGCCGGCCGTCATGGTAACCAGAGCTATACAAAACCGCGCTAAACAACATGTCATCCCGCAGTTTTTTTAAAACAAGCTTTGTGAAAGATTTGCCAATTGTTGACCATTGTAATCGTTGTAAATTACACTGAATCATTGTAAATAAAGAATATATAGCATTTTAAATCATTTTACCGTCGTTTTTGAAAATTACGTCAAAGGTAAGAGACAACTCCATGTAGTCCTTAATTTTTCGATGTTAGCAGAGGGATAGCAACATTCAATTATCATCGTTACAATGCGTCTAAAAAACACACCCAGACTATGGTGCTACTCATTTTATTGATGAAAAACGAATGCCTAGGTCCTCGTAGGTCAGACACTGCCATATTTGTTGTATATGTTGTTTTGTTATTTGAGCCATTCATTTTCCCATAGGGGTTTTTGCTTAGGAACCGGAAGTAGGAAAATGCTAACCCACTGCATACAGAATGACGCGGTTCAGTTGCCAACTCTATTGGGACAACACTTTAATCAGGGTTTGGTCTGCTCCAAAGTCCCTAAAACATATCTAAGATCACAAGTCGCTCGCAAATCATGAACTACAGGACAAACGAGTAGGCCTACAGTAAACAGGCGCAAAATGCATAACTCGACTCGATTAATCACTATCTTTTTAAAAGCCATCATGCATTCATCCTGCTTTACGTTCACGTTCATGAATTAACTAGTGGCGCATTTCCACTATGGTCCCGGGCCAGCCCCAGGCTTTACCCTGGTCTTCAACACTGGTGCTTAGCCCCAGTGTTGTATTTCCATTACCGAGATAAACACCAGGGTTTTAGGTGAATTTGGAATGTTTACTATACAAACATAATACGTTTAATTAACGCCTACATTAATTTCCCTGTTAAGATGCATATTGCCATCTATAATGGCAGAATTAACCTCATTAGACAATAGGCTAGTGCTGAAACTAAAACTTAGCCTTTGCCTACATAATATTAAATGGTAGGCTAAATATTATTAGGCTATTATTATATTATTAGGCTATTTTTATTTTTCTGTCCATATACTTATACTGGAACTGTTAAATTGCTATGCTTATTTTTTTGTTGTCCATTTTATTATGCACATATTTATTGCTGGTCAACAGACTTTTAACCTTTTGCACTACTGGGCTCATTTGCACTACTACCTTGACACACACACCATACTGTACCACAGTACATTCATGCGCATCTCTACCCATAGTATTTGCATTCTATTGTTATTTTTAGTAATGTTGATCTAGTCATGTTGTTTTGCTGATCTGCTTCTTATCCTGTGTACACTGTAGTATATGTTGTGTGTGATTTTTTAAGCTGCTGGGACCTTGAATTTCCCCTTGGGGATCAATAAAGTATCTATCTATCTATCTATCTATCTAAATGGTTCTGCTTAACATTGTCAGAAAGGCTGACAATCCTATAATAACATTCTGTAGAAATACGTTAGCATGGGCTACTGAAACTGGATGTGGAAAACTTTGTTCGTGTTTATATACAACTTAATAAGTTTTCTCCGGGAAAATGAGGAGAGACGGACCAAACGTGCCAAGCAGTACCAAATAATGTTGGCCTCTCGCAGGCAAAAGAGGAGGATGCGAGTCACAACAAATATGCTGGCTAGGCTAATTTTGTTTTTAGCCTACTTATTATTACGTTTGATTCCATTCCCACTCCCATTCGAAGTCCTCGGTCTAGCCTCGGTTCGGCCCTGCCAAACTCCGGGGCCAGCCTGAGGCCGTTTGAGACCCGGCCCTGGGCCAGCCCCGATAATGGAAAGCCCGAGACTTTACCCCGAACACCGGTGTTTTACCCCGTAGTGGAAATGCGCCATAGATCACGCAGCTCTCTCTCTCGGTAGATTTGGGCATGGTGGAAAAATAACGATTTTGCAATATTCATAATTTAACAAAACTGTACGGAATTCAATTGTATTCATGTCTAACTAGGGTAACCCAGCATATTTTTTTGAAAACGAGTGCCTGATTGAAAAAAATATATACTTTAATTTGTGCAGTTCTTTGCCAGAGGCGGACGCCATCTTTCTTCTTGATCATTCAGTTCTCAAAGTATTCTGGGACACACACTTCACTTCAAACCTAGTCAGTTCCGAGTGCTAGGGGCAAAAACGAGGGGAAGTGATGGGACAGGCCCTAAGTCTACTGAGTACCACTATAAGCATCATTAACATTGTTAGCATTATTAGCATATATATTAAAAATACTATAAAACATCAACTAAGTCCACTGAGCACTTCTGTTAGCATCATTAACATTGTTAGCATCATGGGCAATGTTAGCATTATTAGCATTTAAGCTAATTTACATCAACTAAGTTCACACACACAAAGAAAAAAAATGTCGCAGTGGCAAGGCCACTCCGCAGTTTCTGCCAAGAAAATGCAATCTGGTTTCCCTTGACATCTTTAAATCTGAATAAACAACACACAAAGTAAAAAGGCAAAGCAAATGTTCCTCTTAAACCCACTATGTGTAAGTTTTATTTTTTTCGTATGAGAATTTCTCCCATCTATCGGCGAAGTGGTATACTGCACACGTTTGAATAAAATGTATTAGCCCTCCCCACGGTCCTCATTTTGAAAATCGCGGCGCAAAATGGATATTGTCATTTGGTACTCAACCACATCTACATATAAATGGAAATTACCAAGTTTACGGGAACACTACAATTTATTCATGGAGGTAATTACCATCGTTTTACATTATATTTTTAAAATAAAAAATATATTTTTAATCCTACACATAGTGGATTTAAGTTAATAATTTTAGTTAATAATTTCTGAGTGGAAGGACTGCCAGTGAGCATGAGACCGTGTTGGCCAATGCTGAGAGTTGAAAGTCCTGATTAAAATTGACATCTGATGCTAGCAGCCTAATTCATGCTATAGAAGTACTAACTAACTGGACAGGGCTGGTCAGACACTGTCCAGTCTCAGCCTTCAGTTGCACCACTGACAAACAATGTTTGGAGGCTAGCGTAATCCACTACACCAATGGACTATAGACTACATCACTGTATACTGTATACAATCAAGAAATATCAATAAATATCAGAACAGAGTTGGCATGACAAAGAAATTGAGTTTTTATGTCATCCTTGAATTTAGGCTAAATGATGGCTAACATTAAGCGGCAGATCTCCTGTCATTAGTTAGCCTGCTAACTGCACTTGCATTTTCATCTGAGAAAATCAACTGACTTGTGGAGAAATTTGTTGAAAAATTTCTCTATGTCCACGGAGGAGGAAATATTACAAACTTAGCCTGCGTTTTACCAACAACTGGACATTGTGAGGTGGTAATGGGGCATTACATATGCCTATGTAGGCCTACTGACAATATACATCACATGCAGTATAATGAGGATATATTTCCAGTGGAATGTGTTTTCCTATCCTCTTCATAATAAATAGTGGCGACGGACATGTAATGAACTTGACATTTTTATTATGTGTCTGTCAATTTTGTTAATCTTTGCTAGATTATCTGTAACACGGTCTACTCTCTGCTACAAATTAAGACCATCATTACTGCTGAGGTTACAGTGTTGTTGGAGACAGTATCCTGAGACTGTTGAGTATATTAAATAAAGAATTCAAGCTTCAAATGCTACAGAATACCACTTTTGCAAAATGCCCTAAAATCAAAATCTTCATCTTATATTTTCCTAGGAATATTCACATAACACTAGAAAGTAATAATTGCTTCAGTGTCCATATCACAGAAGTATTAGCATTCATCTAAATTATTGCTCTTCTTGTCCAGATGTCAGACAAATTGAATGTCCTGCCCATCAAAATGTTTCTCATCCTTCTCTGAGTCAAAACCCAAAGTGCTTTGCCGAATCTTCTGCCATCCCCTAAGAGACTTCCTGTTTGTGTCTGCTCCACCATTTTTAATGAGTCTGGCAAGAACCTCTTCTGACACCAGATTGGACGAGGTGTCGATCTTCTCTGGCTCCTTCTTGTCCTTCGTTTCATCTCCATCTTTTGAGAAGACGCTGATGTAGCGACGAATCTTTTGGACTAATGGGTCATTGCGATCTTCCACCCTGAAAAATTATGTTAATTATGTTAAATTATGTTAATTATGTTGAACATCTGCTCTGTTGAAAAAAACAATTATGCTACATTTCCATGATGCACCAAAGACAGAAGTAAACTGTGGAGCCAGTAAACTGTAGAGCAACAAGTTAACCCCTCCATACCTGAGGTACCAGCGTTCTCCCAGGCCATAGTGGAACCCACTCACTCCCAGCCTCGGCCACAGCCATCGGGGCAACCTCCTCTCCAGCATCAATGTGGTGGCCACCACCTAGATAGGAGCCACACACACAGCATGGCAGATAAACAACACTCGCCTGGCTCAAAGTGGATATTAGTCTTTTAGGTGGTGGACATGTGTTTGAGCTGTGCATTGCATAGTTGGCAGAGAGGCTAGTTTAGCTAGCCTAGCATTCACACAGTTATGCTGGGCCTGTGAGTCCCACCTGCGTCCTCCAGAGCTCGTCCCTCTCCTGGGCCACACGCCAGTGCGTGTCGCTCATCATGGCGATGAGCAGGTTGAGCAGGAGGGTGTAGGAGACCACAGAGAAGCAGACGTGCAATACGTGTACGATGGGAGAAATGAGAATAGTGGAGTCCACGGGCAGGTCAATGAGGCCAACGCTCAATTCAAATTGGGAGAAGAGGGTGATGGGGAAGGAGGTGTATTGTGACAGGGAGAGGGGATCCTGGGTCATGTACACCATCCACAGGGCTGCGGTGGAGAGGGGGGAAGACAGGAGGCAAGGTATTAGTCCTTTACTGGTTTCCTAGTTCATTTGTGTACCGTGCACAAACAACAGATGAGTGTTTGAAAAGTGACTAATGGTGGTTAATGGAGTCTCCATATTAGGAACATTCAACATGACTCACCTGTAGAAAATCCTATTAGTACAATAAAACCCAGCCACATGAACTTGGTCAAGTCCCCAAATATGATCTAAACAAAACACAAAACCACAAGAAGCTCTGAGATGTTTTTAGTTCCCGAACATCCTATTCTCCCATCAAAACACAAACAATTCTAAGGCACACATCATCACAAAAACATCATGGACACACAGATGCTGAAGTTTTTTCATATTCATAGCTGTCAGTGTGTCTCTACCTTCTGTATCATGATGACGTAGGGGCCCAGCATCTGAAAGCCTCGGGCAAAATACATGACGTTGGACCAGCCCAGCACCAGACAAATGGCCATCAGCACAGACTCCCCCGGAGTCTCAGTGGCCCTCAGAACACACAGGATCACCACCAGACTAGCATAGCCAACCCTGATGCACATGTACACACAGTCATATCCATAGGCTCCAACTTAAGAGCTAGTGTTTACAAGGGCTGTAGTAAAAAAATTAACAACTGTAAGGATATTTAATAATGTTAAATAATGTTTTACATATATATATATATATATATATATATATATATATATATATATGTGTGTGTGTGTAAAACAGGCTACATTTAGGTGATAATAGTTTCTAACTGCCGATTTGTTTTGACCAAATGAAATTATTATTTATCAAAAGTCTGAACACTTGAGTATTTAAGTCATGGTTTATGTTATGTTATGTCAACGGGTTATGTTAGGTTGAAAGCCTACTTGCTAACTTACAATAGAGTTAGTTTGGAAAATGTATATCCCATGGGATATTTTCCCAGATTAAGGGATACAAATCAGTCAATGTGTAATATAAAGAAATTATATATAGTCAAAATGTAGATTAAAACAGAAAAGCTTATATTCACATAGGTATGCATAATAAGTAATTTAAACCTTTTTTCATCAAACTATTACAGTTTTGTGATTTTATGAGATCAGGCATAGGCGTTGCGAACATGTAATCATAAAAGGAGATATTTGCTGATCAAATCCCTATCTGCTTATGCTGGTAGCTGGTTTAAGAAAATTGAACATGATCTGTCTTTGTCAAATATGTGATTGGATGGTTTTATATCAGCTTACAAAAAAAAGACACGGCTAAAAATATCTTATAATGGTAGCGGGTTTCAGATGGCCTAAACCTTTCATGATAAAATAACTGCAATAGCAATGCAGCAATAGCATCAGTTAGAAAGATCATAAAATCAGCTAAACTAGGAAACATTGTGTGAAAACATATTTTAAGGTCAGATTTTAAATAAAAGAGAATAAAAAAAAGCTGAAACCTGTTTAAGAGGAAGAGTAGACATCTGAAGACCACATTGAGGTACATTCATGCCTATTTACTAACCTAATCTCCCTATGAAACTGCTCATGGTCACACACACACCATATTTGGGCATACAATATACTGTAAGCACTGTATCCTGTGCCTCACTTGGATTAAGACAAAGGTGCACTATGAGATTCTCACTCATATTTTGCTAGATATTGTTACTGTTATGTTACTGGAATGACAAAATGTCTATTTATAAAGTATTAATAGTTGATTAACATTAACATTTATTTATTATGTTATGAAGCATATATTTCTATTTGTGACTAATGTTTGAATTTGGTTAGTACTAGGATGAAATCAAATAAAAATATGTTTACGCTTTTAAAGTAAAAGTGAGAATATGTTAGATTTTTAAATATACACCAATATGGTCGTTTTTATAGATGTAAGAGATACAATTAACAGAATCCAAAATGAGAGTAAAAAAGTTTTATTTAGTGCAAAGGAGATAAGGTGTGATATGAAATGATATGAATTCCTGCTTGTTTAGTATTAATGTTATTTGCAACCACATGCAACTGCACAGATTAAGCTCACTGTGTCTTGTCACATTTAAATTAGTGAAAACTTACAGAATGACATGAAAGGGGCCACCAAGAGCTGTCTGTCCAAAGTAGCGCTTAGCTCCAACTCTCAGGATATCTGGAATCTGTATCACCAAATGGGATAGTTATATGACATATACATGTACCAGGCATGTTAGCTATGTCAGGTAAGGCTACAATCTGAGTGAAATGTTTTGTTTCATATTTAACATTAAAATCGATTTCTGTGAGAGAACTAGGAGTCATCCTGGCCTACCTCAAGAAGTAGAATTAGCAACGCTCCCACCACACTGATGATCTCTCCAGCTAAACGCAGATGGTCTTCATATGTCTCATAACTCTCCTAAAGTGTCAAAATATTTACACGGATGAATGTGGAAGAATATTCAAAGTCAGTTGTTTAATTTAAATAAAACATAATATTACCTTAAGGGTTTTTGGTATTTTAATGGTTTTATCATTTTCTGCAAGGGTGTAGTTCTCAGGAATATCCTTTAGAGGGCGATGTACACAACAAAGTGTGAATGTTGCGATATAGAGCAGATAGAACACCAGCAGCAGCCTTGAAAAAGAATGATAGCAGAAGCTGAGGAACCTTGAAACACAAGGTGAAACACCTTGGAACTTGTTTTCACACAAAATAAAACGATACAGAGGTGTAGCTACACCAAATATCATAAGGATTACAAGATACATTTATGAGTTATGTGATTGCTATCCAGGCTACCATGGTTACCTGAAATAATGCTTCCCATAGAGATTCCATTTGAGGCTGACCAGCTGTTGGACTGGAGTCACTTCTAAAATCTTTCTTGCCTGGGAAAGTCAGAGACGGACATGATCAGGTCATCTAACAGCTATGGGTCATGCTTATGTAGTGGCCCTCTAGGCCAGGCTTGTGCTAGACAGCAGACAGCAGAAGCTCTCACCTCTCCCTTCTGGCTGCCCACGATTAGCTCCAGGACTGACTGATCGTCTGACCAGGAGTCAATCTCTGTCAGGTCGTACAGGTTAGACGTCAGGGGTCCCAGGTTCCACTGCACAATCCGTCTGCGATTCACAAGGTGCTGAAATGCCTGAACACACATTGGAGTGATGTTATGTAGATTATGCCCTTCAAGATTCAAAGGTTTTTTACTTTTAATTTGTTGTAATATGTATTGATTTTGATATCAACATTATAGAGAGACATTTACACAGCTGTGCTTCTCACATGCAATTTTGTGCTTTGTGTTGGGAACTAGTGAAGTCAGTATCTGGAAGAAAAACCAAAACAAAACAATAGAGTTTCTCATTCATCTCTACTAGGATTTTTGTGTCTGTGTCCTTGTAGTCTGTGTCTGTGTTTGTGTCCTTGTAGTCTAGCTATCCTACACATAGATAAGATCTTTCTTAATTACAGAAATAACTGCAGTGCAGTGGGTGGGCATGTGGGATCACACTAACCACTGTGTTGCCTTCCTTGGCTGCCAGCTTAAAGGGGGTGATCCCTCTGTAGTTGGGGAGCATGTCCAGGGAGATTGAGAGATCCAGCTCTGCATCGCGACTCAAGAGCAGATCCACCACCTGACAGGCAATAGTCTTGTTGGGCTGCAGGACCAGGATGTGCAGTATGGTGTTACCTGAAAAAGTCAAATCAAGTGTTTTTTATTGTCATTTCAGCCCTATACACAGTATAAAGTGAGATGAGACAATGTTCC
Source organism: Limnothrissa miodon (assembly GCA_017657215.1). NCBI lineage: Eukaryota > Metazoa > Chordata > Actinopteri > Clupeiformes > Clupeidae > Limnothrissa > Limnothrissa miodon. The sequence continues at coordinate 788,820 of JAGFZM010001232.1, forward strand.
ACCATGGATCCAAGTGGTGCTACATTAAGATAACAATAAATAACACATTTGGGACAGGCTACGTACAGTATGGTGCACCTACGCTAAAATTACAGTGAGTCTTCTTAGTATACTACACAGTGTTTCCCACACATAGGCGAATTTGTGGCGGTGCGCCAGATTCAACACCGGCCGCACGTATTGAGTTTCGTTTTTTTTTAATAAACGCAATTTTAAAAATAGCCTATGCCATCTAGGCCTATTCATTAACTTATAGGTCTGCACATACCGGTAGTCCAAGGAGACGATCTCCGCCAATCCTCTGACATATTCGTGTGCTCGGAAGCCCAAATAAGCCATCACATCGTGGCCGGCACAGAAAATGAAATGCTTCAAGTCTTTTTAAGTTTGCATTGAAGATGAATGTTCGTAAGGTTCCCTAGAATTACCCCCTGGCTTTTCCAAACGCTAGTTCTGTAAAAATAAAAAAAAGTTCACGACTTTTCCAAAAATGGATTTATTAATCATCTATTGGATTTTGGTGAGTGTAATATCACCATTTTTACCTAGAACCGCAGAGAAGTTATTTTTACCCCCTTTTTCACCGTTTACAGCTGTCATTTGTTTCTCTCGCGCTGCTCCTAATTTGTCTAGCAACGCTAGACACACGTGAAGGCTTCCAACTTTGATTAAAATATTGCGAAATCTAAGACTCACAAGAGACGGAAAAAAAAACAGCCCCCCCTCTGTTTTTTGACAAATCGCACCCTGATGAGGCCTAACATTGCGCAGACACTTGAAGACTTCACACCCAAATCACGCTGATAAGCAAATCACTTTTTTTTTCTCTCGCAGAATACCGTTAGTCGGAAAAGCGAATGGTGAAAGCTGCATTCGCGACAGATGTGCGACTGTTCTCCGCTCTTTGCGAGGAGATGGAAGCTGATCATAAAGCTGTGCTTTTTCACAGTGGAGCCAGGTAGCTCTCCCATGGCAAAATGCTGTCGCATGTCCTTGAGTTCATTTCTGATGAAACTGGCTTAGGCTTATCTCAGTGATGTGTTTACTAAGCTGAAGGAATGAAATCTTCAGCTTCAAGGCAAAGACAAGCATCATTGTCAAGTACATTTGAAGAAATTGACAAATAAAACTGACTTTGATTGTGTTTGTGTGTGTGTGCGATACATCTGGTGCTATAATGATTTAGAGATGTTGTTGTTGTTGCTGATGTTGTTGAAGTACACCATTGTAAACCTGCCTGAGTGTGTGTCTGTGTGCGTGTGTGTGTGTGTGTGGGGGGGGGGTGTCGAATGTGTGTCTGTGTGTGTGTGTCCGGTCAGACAAAGCAAGTACCCCCCCACCATTGTCTTCAGATCTGTGGGAAACACTGCTACATATAAGTGAAGCTACATCTACTTCACCTACATTATTAATATACTAATACATAAAGTGTGTCAAGACAATAGACAGTAATACAAGGCATAGAACAATAGTAAGTAATAAGATGTTTTATAATATAATGTAGACATGATGAAGTGAATTTATAAAGTAACGTAGAGTGAAGTAATCTAAAGAAATCTATAGAAGAAAAAAAGGAGGAGGAGGGTGGTGGTGCAGGGGGCAGCAGTTGTGTGAATTACCAAGAGTATCCTGAGCACGAATGTTTGCACCGTTGTTAATTAACATATCGATGATGTCTTCATTTCCCACACAACTGGCAAAAGCCAGAATATGCTCCCCTGTGGAGCAGAGATTAAATTGAGACACATCAACACGACGTGCAGTCTGACCCAACTGAGAACCTGTTAAGGTAGAAATGCCAGCCCGGCTTGTAGCAGAGTTCTGGGTGAAATGCAAATGTATTTCTCAGTCAAAAGAAAAAAAAACACTGTCAACAGCCATCTGTCTAGTCTCCTCATCCCCTCCCCCCAAAACACACACACACACACATGGACATAGTCACATACACCCACACCTGCACACACACATTCACTTGCACAGCATACTCACACACACCCACACACCTACACCTGCTCACACACATACTCCCACATACTCACACACACACACACCTACACCTGTACGCACACATACACTCACACATACTCACACACACCCGCACACCTAGACCTGCACACACACATACACTCACACATACTCACACACACACTAAATCTCTTACCATAATATAAGAGGCCTCCTCTCCTCTTCCGAAAGTACATTCCCGTGACCCTTGGTGTAGCCACATCAGCCCCTCTCCTGATCAGCTCTCTCACCAGATTCACATTCTGATTCAAAACAGCGATGTGAAGAGCAGTCATACCTACACATACAGATGGAGGCAACATACTGATTAATGTAATTGTACTGTAGGTTATGTGAAACTGTAAATTTGCTAACATATTTTTGCAATGAGT
>JAGFZM010001232.1:791225-807794 GCA_017657215.1 Limnothrissa miodon
CACACACATAATTCAGAAACACACATGAGAGAGAGGTGCCTAATAGCTCTGTTTTGATGCACGTGCACACACACAGACACACAATTCTAGAAAATGGTCTAAATGGCACACAGGAACAAAAAAATGCACCTCTCTCAAAGATATCAGTTGATGCGCAACTCAGCAGTTTCTTGATGCAGCCAACATTATTCTCCTTGGTGGCCAAGAAAAGAGGTATGTTATTTGTCCTGAAATGTACAAAGACAAAAAAAAGGTGTCAGTGTAAAAACAAAAAAAAAAAAAAATAATAAATAAATAAATAGCAGTAAGGCCAAACAATCAAGCCCAAATAGGGCCTAACATAGTGTGCCTGGTGAAATAAGGTAAAAAATACATCATTGCAAAATCAGTAGTTTTAAATAGGACACAACAGAGGCATTGCTTAGGGGATTAATCTGATGAAGTAATTTGAAACTTGGGCATAATTAGTCACAGCAGGACCCACTGTTGGGTTTGCAGCATGAACGTCTCATCAACCATCTCATTCCAGGTCTTCTTGTTCTGAAGGCGAAACCGCAGATGACTCCACCAATGATTGATCTCCCCTGGAGCGGAGCGGGCAAGAGCCGGGGCCATGGCTTCAGGTCAAGGATCGGAGGACTGAAGACGGCAAACAAGATGACCAATGCAGTGACAGAGGAAGAGGGTGAATGAGTAACTTGCACAAAAAAAACGAGTGGATGACAAAAATGTTTACATTAACAAATGTTGATTTATTTACATCACTATAGAAGCTCAAAAGGAGTAAAAAAAAACACTAAATAAAAACACAACTAATTGAGAATATTAAATTAATATGAAATTGATTGTGATTATGGTAATGCCAATGTTGAATCTTGTTAAATAATGGCTATATTATTCAAGTCAAGTCAAGTGTTATTGATGATTAACTTACCGTTTAAGTGGCTCTGTTGTCCTCACCTAAATACCATTAACAGAGCCAGAGGTGGACTTGAATAGGTAACCAAGCATTGTGGTTGAGGGCAGTGACTCAGGTGTGAGTCTTTATACAGGTGCTCATGTGCCACAGGAAGCAGGGAGGAGAAAAGAGGAGGAGGAGGAGGAGGAGGGTGACTGCCCTGAGGGTGTAATGGAATAAACGAGAGAAGAGAGAGAGAGTAGGTTAGGAACTTGCCTATAACTTGACTAAGGGGTGAAATTTCAGTAATTCGTATGGAATTAATTCTGTTCAGATTCAGAACGAGCGAAAATGATACTAATAACAATCACGTTGAAGTCCAATTTACCTAACCAAATTTTACCCCATTTCAGGACTGTCCAAAACATAAGTTGACTTCATGGTTCATATCTTACACATGCATGTGGGTAATAGAGTCAACATTGCCGCCGATTGTATCAGTAACAACCAGTTTATGAATTGCTGACATATGTTGCAATGAAACGGGTCAATAGATCTGATGAAGGAGCTTTCGTTGTCTTAGCCATCTATAGTAGCCTCGGGAGTTTTGAGGCAGATGTCCTTACGGGCTGTAGACTTGCCAATGCGCCAATTGCTATTATTATCGGAAACTCTTATGATTCTACCTAAGCATTAATCATGTCAATACATTGTCTGTTGCTTTGAGAAAACCAACATTGTGCACAGGACAAGGACATTGTGTAGGCCTACAGGAGAAACCGAGTTTTGCAGTATTTCTAAAGATTTTTTCATGAATGCAGTTTTTACGTTTTCGAAATAGCCTACTGCATTTAGTCTAATGCAGTTGGCTACTACAACTATCTCTAGGTTATTGCAGCAAAACTGTAGGAAAACTGCAGTAGGCCTAACGCAGGATTTTTTAAAGCAATTTACATGTAGGCTAATAGCCTACTAATTGCATGCTACGTGCAAGGGTTATTTAACTCTGATTTCCCGATTCTATTTGCGCATTTAGTCCAGTTAATTATTTTTTTTAAAGGCGCTAACATGAGTAAGGATGTAATCACGTCGCTTTCTCAGTACGCAGAGATAAACCGAACTTTTCATTTGATGTAGGCTATAAATCTTAATTTTGACCGAGATGTCACTTACGCCCCTATGGCCCCCTGGGCATGCCTTGACTTATAGAACAGATCAGATGACAGATGATAAATTAAATGGAAGATAAAACACTTAAAGACATTGGGCAATATCTATAGCCTACTTTAAATTAGGCCTATTTAAAATACGTGATGTGTATGCTGTTTTAACTTGTGTTTAGTGAAAGTAAGCTGCAAAGCTGTGGACCATATGTGATAGGCCTATCACCGATTATAGCCTAGCCTTCTGCTAAATTGTTTCTGAACGCAGGAAATGACCCTATATCTGGTATGCAGCCTAAAGACACAGGCTTATAACTTTTTTTGTGTACCTTCTTTCTAACTTTCAGAACTTTTTTAAACGTTCATCAATTTCATCTCACCGTTTAATGCCAGCCGTAAACTTAATGTCGTTACCAATGCGTGTTTGAGAATAGGCTGATTGATAGCCTATTGATCCAGTTGATATCTCCCTGCATTATCTCGCACACATAGCCATACACTGACCAAGCTTGTGCTGGTCTTCTACAATGTATTTCGAATGAAATTTACCTTGGATTAAGCACAAATAAATTATTTTGTTTAATGTCAGTTTGATGTGAAAACGAAAACAACGAAGTGGTTTGGTCTAAAACTTTCGAATATCGGCCTCCAAAACCTGCATGGTAGGCTAATTGCAGATTGTCGGTATGCTGGGGCTACCTATTTTAGAGAATGACAGCATAGTTGTAAACATGACTAAATTACATGGTCGCTAATGGGCAGACGCATCTAAAACACAACCCCTTCTATATTATGCCCTGTCTGAGTGTGTTTAGAGTGTGCCTATATGTCTGTTAACTCTGTTAGGCCTAACTCCTTTGACTTGAAACATGACATTGCCATCTGAGCTGACTGAAATCACTGCCATTAGAGGAAAGGTATAGAAATTTATTTGTGACTTTGATGTATAGACAAATTAAATTGTGGCAAAATTGTGGCTTGTTCTTTCGCTCTACAAAAAGATACTGAGGTTATGTAGCCTATACTACAACAGCTTGTTAAAGGATAAGAGTTTAGTCTAAAGAGGGCTTCAAAAGATGATCCAGGCCGACATGGTTGTATGGGCTCATGTATTGTATTTTTGTTTTAATAACTGTTTTCCGTGTCACCTGGGCCAGGCTTGTTTTTGTTCTGAGGTATGTGGAGCCCAATGAAAAAAGGCTTGTGGTTTGCATTGTGACACAAGTCATCATTATGAAAACAATAAGTGTCATTTTCCTTCTATTGGTAATATTTTGTCTCTCTCTCTCTCTCTGTCAGGCACACACAGAGAGAGAGAGAGAGAGAATTGTGTAAAGGTAATTGTGTAAAGAAATGATAGTCTGGTCGTCCAGACACACACACAAAAACACATACACACACACACATACCTATATCTATAATAAATACATATTCTCCTGGTTAACAGTATCGAACATTCTAATTTTAACGTCAACATACCGTACACTGGGAAGTTGCCATGATGCGATATTCAAAAGGTCACTGAGATGTCCTCCAGGTGCCAAGACGGTGAGCCCTCATGGCAGATTAGAATCTAATGCCCTCCGCATTGTGTTTGGATGCTGTTGCTCTGCTGACAAGAGCCGATCGCTGAGAGAGATTACTCTCCTACACATTGCTGAGCCATGGGGTTTACTATGGGAAAGGAGGAAATTAGGTTCAGATCCACCATACAAAAGGGCCTGAGTCAGAACCCAAGTCCAAGAGGAGAGAAATAGAATAGGCTGAGTGACTGAAAGATTACTGCACGTTAAACTCTGAGATTTAACTGAAGACTTAAACACACACACACACACAATAATAACTATAGTTTGTATGAAGGCATGTGTTTAAATAAAATCATGTTTTATTTGACAATTTTTCACAATAGTGGATAGTATGAACACAGAGACAGAGAAGAACAAAACTTCAAGCGTTTTTACACTAGATATAAACCAATTACAGTATGCAGACACTTTCATTCATACACTCCAGGTGCACACATTCACACATAACAACTGTCATTTCGGCCTACGCTCTTTAATTAGATATAGGTGCGAGCACACACACACACGCACACACACATACACACACATACACGTACACACACACTTTATACACGAAGAGCAATACTTCCCCTTTTTTATTTTAGTTGGCAATGAAATAAATAATATCTCATGACTGTGTTTCATTTCCACAAACAGTAAGTTAAACTCGTACTCTGTGCTATAATTAATCAATAATTAAAGTGATCTGTGAGTGGTGTGATCCACACAGAGGGCTTGTTCTGTAGACCTGCACTGCACTGCTGAGAGCCTAGAGATAAAAGCTCGAAGCATCAGGCCACTGACAATACATCAGTCCGGGACATGCTAATACAGTAATACTGTCTTACATGTAGTTTCCTTCAGCGTAAGTCCTGCACAGGACATAAGAGAGAGTGTAGCGTGGGCGTTTGGAGAGGTGCCAACCGCTAACTATGATTCTAAAGGCACATTAGGGTTAGTGACTCATGTGGCTTCATTGCTGTTTAAAAACAGCATTTCCGATATTTCAATTGAATCTGAATCTTCTAGCTGGCGGCAGGGGGTGAGAAACTACTTACATTGGCCTCAGAGTGGCCATTAAAAAAGTACTGAGCTGAACCCCAGCAACTTTCAGCAAAGTTCTCAACTATCAGTTCATCACAGTTTAATTCACTAACATGCTGGTGGTAACTTGTTGAGTGGACTATTACGCTGTGTGAGTGTGTGTGTGAGTGTGTGTGTGTGTGGTCATACAGTAGAAATACCTTTTTACCACTTTGCTATTTTTTTGTCAAGAGGAAGCAGTATTTTAGAAACTATCCACAATGACACCACTACTGGGCAGTCTTTGATTGTCTCTGCAATTACAGTATTTGTGATGCAGTCCCTTGTCTTCAAAAACAATTAAAGCTATAACACTATAATCACTTGTATGTTCATTCCTTGAGAATGAGTGATATCAAACGAGTGAAAAGGGAGAGGTAGTGGTAGTCAGTAGCAGGGTGTGTGTGTGTGTGTGTGACAAATGTGAGAGGAGTCAACTCAGGAGGACGGGAGACGAGGAAGGGTGTACGGTTGAAAAAAATATCATCCCACTATGACACATTTTTTGTCTTCTCAGACTGTCCTCTCCTTCCTTCTGTGTGCCTTCGTGCTCCTGGACAGGGTTGGGCTTTAAGGACTTCAATTCCCATAATGCAATAATGCTTCCAAAAGGAAGCAGTTGAGCCTCACACCTCCACCTGGCCCTGTGTGAGGTGAGTCCTTAGCTGTTGAGCGGCCTTAACGATCTTCCTCTGATGACCCAGAAGATTAACTCCCAGACCCTGCACATCCCTGAGAGACACAAGGCACAGACATTAGAGGCTATAACAACAGCATGGAATATTAAAACATACCAAATACAAACAAATATCATCACTCTTATATTTTGGGCGTTGGTTGTGTTCAAAGAACTTACTCCAGAGTTAGTCTGCTGACTCTCTCCAGACTTGTGAGTTGTGCTCTCTCAAACTCATCTTTGTATCGCTCCATTCTGAGGGCCGTTAACCAGTCGCCAACCGTTACTACCGACGACAGGTCTGTGGGTGTAGGACTCAGTAGGGGCTGGGTTGGGCTTCCGAGGTAAACAGAAAAGAGCCAAACAGATAGTTCATGTTTATTTAGAGCACTAAACAGACTGAAAGGGCACTATTATGACGCTATATTAACACCATGGGTTTTATTATGTAGGACCATATTCTGGGATTATTCTGCTATATTGACACCATGGACTAATTGCCATCTGAACGACGGCAAATTTGCAACCTTGCATAAGCCTAAGCAGTTGGGTGAGCCTCTTCAACTGTGTACCTGCTAGAGGTTTCTTCCTAGACCACAAGATGTAAAATTTTCTTAACCCTATTGTTCATGGGTGCTCTGCTGTGAAGTGGTACTATAGATGACTTTTGTGTATTGCGCTTTACAAAGAAAATTGAATTGAACTAAATTTGTGAATGTTCATTTAGAGGATTGTAGGCTACTCCATGTAGGCTACCACAAACAGTGTTTAAAAAGCAGTGTCATGCAGTGCTGACTTTAGTATGATGCTCTGTATAAAGAAAATGGAATTGAATTTGTGAATGTTGATTTAGAGGACTGAACTCTCAGCAGGCAACAAACAGGCTGCCGCAACTGCAGTACTCTGTTCTCACCGGCTGTGTTCGGCCTTGAGCGAGGCTGGGTGTCGGATCAGTCTGTCCAGGGAGGAGAGGAGTGAGTCGAAGCCCGGCCGGTCCTGCCGGTCTGCCTGCCAACACTGGAGCATGAGAGCGTGCAGGGCGGGGGGGCAGTTGAGGGGGGCGGGAAGCCGGTATTGATCCACCACCGCCTTCATCACCTTGGGACAAAAGGTCAAGAGGTCAGTAAAAAGGGCAAAGGTCTCTCAAAGGTATAACGTAAAAGGACTGAAAAACAGCACCAGAGAGGACTAGGCCACTGAGTTGGGCTTCCCAAAAAAGAAAAACAACCAAACAGATAGTTTATATTCATTTAGAGGATTGAACTCTTTGCAGACTGTGAAGCAACATACGGGAGGACAAGGCCACTGGTGAAAGCAAAGAGCGAAAGTGGCTGCTTTTTATTTCAACTTTTCATTAGTATGACTAGTGGGTTTCATCATTCAGAAGAATACTTTATTTATTACTGATTCTCTTTCATCTCCTAATTACCCTTAGAATGGGAAGCTTTACGTACAGTATGCTGATGTTCAGAGGTTGCAAGATTTATTCAGATGCAGGGATAAAATGATGAAATTTTGGAAAAATTAGACTTTCTTCTTTATCTTGGCATTAACAAAACACAGCAACTCCATTCCATCTTTTTTGCTTAATCTTAGTCATTGTTGTCTTCCCTATCCAGATTTCTGAGTTACTGTTCTATAAGCAGTGTTTCAAAACTGTGCCATCTGACTACAGTATAACAGCCTTGGGTGAACAGTTATATTTAGGAAACCACAAGCGATCCACTTTGAAAAAGATAAACTCTTTGTAATCTTTTACACAAGCAGTTTCTCAGCCGCAATGGTGGGTAATGGAACAATGGACAGAAATCTCCAGGCTTATCAATGCTTTGCTGATAAGTTTTGTCACGTAACATCTCCTGAACTGTAAAGTATACAGTGGGTTTTCCAAAGAGTAATTAAATTATCCAGAATTATATCATACATTTCCCTCACGCTCTGAACATGTTGTGTATGACTGTAGGATTCATATTTATGGGAGAATTGAAACTGACATAGTCAATAGCTTGTGTTGTCACTCTAACTGTCAACTGGGGATCATGTTGCTAAGGTGAGATACTGTAAGAACACAATTTCACTTATACTTTCATTCATACACACCAGCTGCACACATTCACATATAACAACTGTTATTTCGGCCTACACACTTTAATTGGATGTTTGTTTTATAGATGGGTGCGAGCACACACACACACGCACACACACACATGCTTCATGTGGCTACGGACTCTCACCTCCTGGTTGCTCATATCCCAATAGGGTCTCTCCCCATAGGACATCACCTCCCACATGAGGATGCCAAAGCTCCACACGTCACTAGCGGAGCTGAACTTCCGATGCTGGAATGCTTCTGGAGCCGTCCACCTCACTGGAATCTTGCTTCCCTGGGATGAAAAAAAGCAAATAATTGTCATATCGCTTGTATAAATTCTAATAGTTATGGTAAGAGCAAAGATAAAGCCATGTTTACTGGTTAAGATACAATGAAAAAGATCCTAGATAGAAAGAGACCTAGATATTGAGTAAGTACGTTCTATTGTGATGTTCAGTATTTGTAATGAGATATCAGAAGAAACTTACTTGCGCAACAAAACGGTTACTGACAACATAATGTTCCAGGTAAAATGTCTACATTAACACCAAAAGCAGTTACTCAGCGTTAACATGTTTTGTCGGCTGATTCTGTCCATGACTCACCAGGGAGGCGGTGTACGTGGGCACGTTGTGGTCCAGACCCCTCATGAGGCGAGACAGGCCAAAGTCGGACACCTTGCACACCAGGTTAGAGTTGACCAGCACATTACGAGCCGCAAGGTCGCGGTGGACAAAGTTCCGCTCGGACAGGTAACGCATCCCTGCGCCGACCCCTCGCAACATCCCAACCAGCTGCAGCACACTGAACTGATCTTCATTCTCCTGTGAGAGAGAGTCAGAGGGAGGGAGGGAGGGAGAGAATGTGGACATAAACTGGGGTGAAACAATGAAGAAACGAAAGTAATAATTAAAGTGATCATTAAAGTGATCATTAAAGTGGTCATTACTAAATACCACAATGTCAGGATCACTTTAATGAAAAATATAAGAATATGATCATTTATTTTGGGCAGTATGACTCTGGGGAACTCCCTACCCATCCACGTGCAGACATGGGAAGCCTGAGGCCTAATGAGAACGGCAGCATTTAACGCCCCCATTGGTGTAAAGATCAGAGCAGGCATCAGTGATGACGTGACATTGATAAGTCACACATACAGCAGCAAAAGCTGGAGAGGAGCTGGGTTGAAATTTGGCATGCAGGGAAAGCATGGAATGAGATAGCAAGGCAACTTTAAATGTGGCGCTCAGCGAATAGTAAGTGCAGCAGGGAACCAGCTGACCAATCAGCTAACTGAAATCAGCTGGCAGAGGCGGGAGCTTGACCCTTTGGCCTACCAGAACTAACTAAAGTGTGCCTTTTCTAAAGTGTACCAACTGACTGCAGTATAACAGCCTTAGATGAACAGTTATGTTTAGGAAACGCTGGCGCTCACTAAGTATCCATAGTGATGTGATAACAAACACATGCAGTGCTAGGTACTGTCCACAATGCTGTGGTGGTTCCTCACCCTAAGGAAAGCATCCAGGGGGCCGTTCTCCATGAACTCGGTGATGATCCTCTCGGGGGGAGCGTACGTCACCACCCCCTCCAGCTTCAGCACATTGGGGTGGTCAAACTGGCCCAGCACCCCGGCCTCGCTCAAGAACATGGCCCTCTCGCGGTCAGTCACCCCCCAGCGCAGCGTCTTCACCGCCACCAGGACCTCTCTCCTGCCCAGAGGACGGTACCGCCCCCGGGACACTTCCCCAAACTGGGCTGTGGAGGAGGACGAGGGGGGTGAGGAACAGGAGGAGAAAGAGGAGGAGGAGGAAGTGGAGGAGGAGGAGGAAGGAGAAAGAAAAAGAAAAGAAAGAGAAGAAGAAGTGGGGTGTGTTGAAGAGAGAGCACAAACCCAAAAGTGTTTACACAGCTGCACAAAGAAGCCCACTATCGAGACTAAAAACAACTACTGTATCAGAGACACTCCAGGGACCCCTGTTTGCCAGTGCTTGCTTGTTTAGATGTCTGTACAGACAAATACACTAAACATCCTGTGTGTATGTGTGTGTGTTTTCATGTTTGTACAGTTTGGGTAACAGCCAAATACACTGATAATACTGTGTCTGTATATGTGTGTGTGTGTGTGTGTGTGTGTGTGTGTCAGTGTGCGTATGTATGTGTGTGTGTGAGTGTGTGTATGTGTGTGTGTTTGTTTGTTGGGTAACAGCCAAATACACTGATAATCCAATGTGTGTATATGTTTTTGAGTGTGTGTAGGTGTGTGTTTGGATGTTGTTTTAATTTGGGTAACAGCCAAATACACTGATAATCCTGCATGTCTTACATGTGTTTGTGTTTGTTTGAACCAACAGACAGAACTGGACTGAACCCTCACCAGCACCGATGACCTCCTCGATCTTGAGGTGAGTTGGGTCTATCTCTCGGGCAAACTCTTTGACCGCCTCACTCGGGTCTTCGTAGGTGGACGGGTCCACGTAGTACTTCACTCCCCCTGAGAAAGCACACATAAATGGGAAAGAGCTTGTCAGGTTTTGCTGGAGACTGGAGGTTTGTGGAGCTGGAGACTGAGGCCTTTGGAGCAGGTTTAGCTGGAGAGTGGAGGTCCGTGGGGGACAGAGGAGGAAGGCGACAGTCCTGCCTTGCGCTATGCACACTCTCGCATGCAGCTGTGCGATGCGACCTAAGGAGATACCCAGGGACGCTCTGGGAGCTAATGCACAGGCTTTTATAAAGCTACCTTCTCGATGCAACTGTGCCCTGGGGGGAACTCTGCATTATATATGAGAAAGGAATATGTCCTGCGCTCCAGATTAAGATTAAGGACCCGACTGCCGCATCCTCTAAACAATGGGAATAAGATCCACGTGGAGGGGAATGCAATGAGACTAAATAAATATTCTATGTGCAGAAATGAGATGGAGTGAGTGTGTGCATATGAATCCTTGTGAGACGCACTCCCGCTCGCGCTCACACTCACCCCTGTTGCTGATGTAGCGTTGGAGTCTGTCGCTGTACGGGCTCTCTCGTCTTTTACTGAAATATGGAAATGGAATCGTTTATGAAATATCGCACGAAGCACATGCTGTTTTGTTGAGCGTTGTTGATGTGAATCTGAGTCACGCCACTGTTACCTCTTGAACACAAACACAATGACGATGGCAGCAACCACCAGGAGGAACGCCGCACCGCCCATCACAGAGCCCACCAGCAGGGGGAGCCGATTCTGGATCTGCTTTGATCGCTCCTCTGGGTGACAGAACACAGGAGAGGACAGAAGTCAGAAGAGATGTCTAAAAAGTCTAAATGATTTTCAAATTATTACTAATGAGGCTATTTATTAGTTTGACAGCTGCCAGCGATTTAAAAAGTCTAAATGATTTTCAAATTGTCATTCAATTTCTTTTCACTTTGACAGCTGCCAACAAAGATGTTTTTTTGGTCCAGTGTTTGCCTACCAGATTGCATTAAAGGTACAGCCCATTGACTGTATATAGGAAATAAATCCACCTACTGTATATAGTCAATGGTAAACACTTGCTGTTGTTTATGTTAATTTCTAATGTCCATTTGTTTGACCTAAGGACTGAATTAATCATGTCAGAGAGGTAGCCCACCCCTGCCCTGGGTTTACCTGGAGGAGTTCTGTGTTACTGTTTAGAGAGCAAGCTGTGCCCTTTCGCTTGATTACTGTTTTCCAAGCCTGACCTGATTTTATCAAAGATAACCCAGGAGAATGACTCTCCAGAGGATTCCGGGCAGATATTATCTTTATATCATAAAAAGAGTATCATGCAAACCGTAAACACAGTGTAGCATGGCTGACTGTGCTTTTAGTGTTGGCAGTGTGTTGGTGAGTGAGCTGGGCTCGTTACCCAAAGCGAGGGTGCTGAAGTAGATGGTGTGGCTGTACGGGCCGAAGCCACGCTCGTTTCTGGCCCGGATCTGGAAGGCGTAGATGGAGCCGGGATTCAGAGAGGCCACTGTCACTGTGTTAGTCTCGCTGAACACGCTCACAGCAGAGTCCTCGTCTGAGCTCTGGATGGGAGGCAGAGAGAGAGAGAGAGAGAGCAAACGACAGAGACACAGAGAGAGACAGACACAGAAAGACAGAAACGCCCAGATAGGGAGAGAGACAGAGAGAGAGAACAAACGACATAGACAGAGAGAGAGAAAGACAGTGTGAGACAAAGACAGACAGAGTGGGGTCAAAGGGGTCAGAATAGCTGTCAGAGCAGAACTCCAAGTCCAGAGTTTCAATGATAATTGTGTTGTGTCTCAATAATAAGTGTGGTAGTGCTTATGAGAATTATAGAAGGAGGAGCAGCAACGCTGTTTAATGCTGCTCAGAGTACAGTAGCTCTGAAAAGCTATCAGTGTACTGCAGGCAGATTTTAAATCCTTGGCAAGCACATTTTTTCACACCGTTAAAAAATATGTGACAATGAAATTCCTTGATTCCTTGAAATATTCATAGCCAATGTGTGAGTGAGGTAATCTTTCGTGACGTAGAGTCGGAGCTGGTACTCTGCGGTTTACTGCAGGCAAATTCCAATTTCTTTGAAAATGTTTAGAATAAAACGTGTGAGTGAGGAGACTGTCGTACCCTGTCGTAGTACCGGAGCTGGTACTCCACGATGTCCCCGTTGGGCCGGTCCGGCTGGGGCCACGAGAGAGTGATGGAGTCCGCCGCTCGGCTCAACTGGTGCAGCATGGGAACTGTGGAGGGCACTGGGAGTGGATGAGACGGAGGGAAGAGGGAGATGAGATTGGGATTGGGATTGGCAAAGAGGTCAACAGATGGGGATTTGGTGGTGAAATACACTCTGTGAATGTGTAGTTTCTCAGAACATGTAATCAAGGACACCATAAGCACAGCAGCAAATAAAAGAAAATAAACCATGGCCTTAAATAAACCCAATGCTGTGGTCAGAGAGAGCAGAACTTAAAAGCTTTTGGTCGTCTTTTGGACTTATTCTACACATCAGCAACGCTATCACTTAGTAGCTCAAAATACCAGTACTCTCATATTTGACTGTGACATTTTCACTGATGAATGTGCAGACAATGAAATCAGGGACAGGAGGGCGGGGGGTGGTTATCCAACAGGGTAGCTACACACAGAAGAGTGGCATTTTAATAACTAAACACTTGGGAGAGACACAGAGCTACTCAAATGTGTCCCAAAGGTCATTACACAATCATCATCATCATCCTCATCATTATCCTCATATTCATCATCATTGTAAAGTAGTCACAATTGATGAATAGTAACTTTCATGGTTCCATTCTTTTTCTCCTTCTTCCAAAAGTTTCACCGCAGGAGCAAAGAGACTGCTCAAGTAAAGAGGTCTGTTGCCTGATAGATGTAATAGGTGAGTTGCCTGAATAATGTCAGAGAAAAGCATATGGAAAAGTGTATGGAAAAGACCTAAACACAGAGACAGCTAGAAGTGGAACACTGTCTAAGAGAAGTGGTTTAAACGGCACATTGGCTCACAAAAATAGTAGTTCCCTTGCTCCCCAGTGTAACAACCCAAGCCGTATCGGAGGCTTAATGTAACACATCAGCAAGGGTTAGATCCACCAGGGGATTTTTTTGTGTGTGTAAAGACAGGGAGCCATCTCTTTTAATGGCCTAGCTCTCTTACTTTCCAAATCCACATTAAGTCTGCACTTTGGCCTGTCTGCACTTGAAAATAAAAATTATCTAGATGTTGTACCCGGCCAAGTTTCAAGTCTCCCCTCGTCTCCCTCTCTCCGTCCCCGTCATTCCCTGCTCCCGTGACCGTTATGCGAGTTGACAGATTGTGGTGACCTAAAGCCACCTGAGTCCAGGGAGCAGCTGAGTGGGAGGATAGATAGAGGAGGAAAGAGAGAGAGAGAGAGAGAGAGAGAGAGAAAGAGAAAGAAAGAAAGACAGAGAAAGACTACCACAGTGAAGGACAGAGGGAGACAGACAGAGGGAGAAAGAAAGAAAGAAAGACTACCACAGTGAAGGAGAGAGGGAGCGAGAAAAAGAAAGACAGAGACAAAGAGAAAGAAAGAAAGTGAAAGAAATACTAGCGGAGAGAAGGAGAGCGGAAGAGAGTGAGTGGAAGAGCGAGTAAACAGAGAGGGGGCGGCAGACATAAGGGACTGATGCTAGCTGACAGACAGGAGGAGTGCTGCGGAGTGTAGGCTAACTGCTCCGACCCGTATGCACAGGCCCTGGAGGGGAACCAGAGAGGGCCAGACCACGGGCCCATGTACTGTAACCTGCGGTGGGTCAGCGCTGGTGGGTCAGCATCAGCCGCTTACCTGACTGGCTGGTGGTGAAGTTGATGCTGGAGAACTGCGGCGGGAACGGGCTCAGGGACGACACGTCGTTGAAAGCTTGCACCTGCGCGTTAGCAAGAAGGGAAACAAATGGTGGTTATACATGTAGTCTGAGAAACAGAATAGAGCAGAGTGGACAGAGCCAGGTGAAGGTATTGGAATCAGAATGTATCTCTGATGACTTTATCTGTCATCTAGGCCTGACTAACAACTTTTTCTTTTTTATTTCATTTTATTCTTGCTGTTCCTGTCATTAGAGATAAGGTGGAAGATTATGTTCGAGGGGTGTTTGGAATCACCACCTGAGAAGACCAATGTCATCTTCTGTCAACCTGGAATTGTAAATTTACATTTACATTTATGCATTTAGCAGACGCTTTTATCCAAAGCGACTTACAAAACGAGGATAACAATCAAGCTACATAGCAGAAACCTTAAGGATCATAGTGCTAGGGGATAGTGTCAGGCTACTTCCTTTTCTAAATAGAGCGGCTGGCGGATCTACCTAACTGTCGTCTGACTTGGTCTCTGGTTCTACTGATGTAACCTAATAAAATGACTATCTCAGTAAATGTCCATACTGTATTCCATATTGTATATTCTGCACTTGCTGCTCTTTGCACTTCTGATTAGATGCTAAACTGCATTTTGTTACTCTGTATTAATACATGTGTAATGACAATAAAGTTGAATCTAATCTAAATCTAATCTAAAATGGGAGTTATATTCTAGGAAGCACTGTGAATATAGGTGAGTATCACTAAATAGTGGTTGTGATTCTGGGAGACACTGAATATATGGTAGCGTCATTGGATTGGGATTATATTCTAGGATGCGAGTACATGGCAGTGCCTGTAAGGGTAGATTAAATTTTGAGGAGAACTGTGAGAAGAACTGTGTTTATGGCAGTGGCATTGAATGGAGATTATATTCTGGCAGGCACGATGAATATACAATTTATGGATTGGGATTACATTCTGAGAGGAACTATAAATATATAGCAGTGCCAGTAAAGGTGGATTATATTTTGAGGAAGAACTGTGAATATGGCAGTGGCATTGATTGGAGATGATATTTTGGCAGGCACAATGAATATACACTATGGCAATGTCAGTGAATAGGGATTATATTCTGGGAGAAACTGTAAAAATATGGCAGAGAATGGGACTTCTGGGAGGTATGGGATGGGATGGAATGGGAGATTCTGGGAGGTGTACTGTGAGTTTTTGGCAGTGGCAATGAAAGTCAGAAATCATGCCTGCACAACAAAGCTGTGCATTTTTAATTATTGATAGAAGTGCTTTTGGTTGACACAGATCTGAGACTCCCTGCTCTGCTCTAACCAGACCAAGCATTCTCTATTAAAGTTACCTCTACAATTGAATACAGCTGGCTACTGTTCAAACCCAACACTATTCTGTGACTGTGGATACTGCTGAAAATACTGCTGTCTGTTTGTCTGTCCGTTTGTTCATCTGTCTGTCTATCTGAGGTCTATGCACACCAAAGCAAACCTACACTGATTGCTCATGGGAAATGTAGTTGTTGTACCTGTATGAGGTACAGTAAGTGACTGGTGCAAAACTGACAGCTCAAAACTGACCTACATTGATTGCTCATGGGAAAGGTAGTTGTACCAGTATGAGGTACAGTGGGTGACTCTGGTGCAAAGCTCAAAACTGGTCTACACTGAGTGCTCATGGGAAATGTAGTTGTTGCACCTGTATGAGTTACAGTAGGTGACTGATGCAAAGCTAACAGCTCAAAATTGGCCTACACTGATTGCTCATGGGAAATGTAGTTTCTGTACCTGTATAAGGTAGGTGACCCTGGTGAGCAGGTTGTTGAGGGTGACCTTGGTCTGACGCAGACCCGTCTGGGCGGGGATGTAGGTGACGGTCTCTCCACACCAGGAGCACAGGGAGGGGGGCGACTGCGAGGCAGAGGGGCAGATTCGGCACACCACCCCGTACCACACCTCGCTACGCCCACCCATATCCTGTGGGGGGCGCCAGCGCAGCGACACTCCTCCCTCCGAGCTCTCGTACTCCCAGGACAGAGACACGGGGGCAGAGGGAGGGGCTGAGAGAGAGAGAGAGGGGGGGGGGGATACAGATACAGATGAAGAGGAAACACTCATTGCAAGGTGGCTGTTGGCCAAACCTCAACTCTTCAGTGGTCTGCCATTTTTGGGGCATAAAATTAGGAGATGAGGGCTGAGTAGATGGTCACTGTAAACAACTTTTCTGCTTAATGCCTATTGATTCATAAACACAAAATCTCACTGAACGAAAACATTCTATAATACAGTCCTTAATCCCACACCAAATGCATCCTGTAATCCCGGTGGGAATGGACGGCCTGTAATCCCGCGTCTGCTGCATTTACTGTACCTGTGCAGGCGGTGGTGTTGATGTCGGAGGGTGCTCGGTAGAAGCCGCTGCGACACTCACAGATGGTGGAGGCCTCCGTGCTCGTCCTGCTGTTGCCTGGACACAAAGTGCACGAGGCCGACCCCGCAGTGGCCTTGAAGAATCCCACTGGACACGCTGAGGGAGAGAGGGATAAGAGACAGGAAGAGAGACAAGAGAGAGGGATAAGGGACAGGAAGAGAGAGAGGAGGGTAGAGAGAGGTAGAAACAACAGGGAGAGAGAGGGAGAGAAAGGGAGAAGGGACAGGAAGAGACAGAGAGAATGGGAGAGAAAGATGGGTGGTGGGGGGGAGGGGGGGGTCATTTTCTCTCCTGAACATCAGTAAATGAGCCAAATTA
>JAGFZM010001232.1:810471-825590 GCA_017657215.1 Limnothrissa miodon
AGAGAGAGAGAGAGAGAGAGAGAGAGAGAGAGAGAGAGAGAGATAAAGAAAGAAAGTTGACAAAAGGAATTTTGGTCATTTGGTCTTTTTCTGTGCATAAATGAATATGTGTGTACACACTCAAGTGCATTTCTGTGGAAGTGTGTTGGTGGGAGTGTGTATGTGAGAGAGAGTGAGACATTTGTGCTTACATCTGTACATGTGTGCATGGATGCATGTGTGTGTATGCATGTGTGCATGGATGCATGTGTGTGTGTGTGCGCATGTGAGTGTGTGTGTGTGTGCGCGTGTGGAGTCATGATGCATGAGTCAGATGACAAGAAAGATGGTAGGCAGCCGGAGAGAGAGGGGGAATGGAGAGAATGAGAGAGAAAGAGAGAGAGGAAAGAATGGAGAAAAGCGGAATGAGACAAACAGAGTGCGTGTGGACGAGTCTAGAAAAACAAAAAGAGTGAGATAGAAAGAGATAGAAAGAGAGACAGAGATTTCACTGAAGTGTATAATTTGGCATAGGCATAGTGCTTGGTATTTAGATCGGTGACCTAATTTCTCTCTCTCTCTCTCTCTCTCTCTTCCACCCCCTTCCCTCCCTGCATCTCTCTGCTGTGCTCATTCTATTATTTTGCTTACAGCATTCTATTCTGACCACATATACACACACACACACACATACACACACACACACACCTCTCACACGCAACCAAACACACACACACACATACACACACACACACACACACACATTGTCCACTCACATACAAACAGTTCACCTGCACTCACAGAGAGACACAAACACACACACACACACACACACATATATATATATATATATATATATATATATATATATATATATATATATATACACTAACACACACACCCACTAACACACACTGTACAAAAGAGGGCACAGATGTAGGTCCGTGTAAGGAGAAGCAAACACAGATAGTTGCACACACATTTCTGAAAAAACACAAACTCGTTTATATCTCTTTAACCCTAAATCATGCCAATGTCAATGTGAGTTCACCGCGCAAAGTGCATTTTAATCTCATAATTATGTGCTTTAATCTCATCTTATTTCTGCTAATGTGTTCCCATCCAGAGATATTATATAAATGCCATTGGCACTTTGGACTTCCCCAGATATCAAGATGAGATCTAAGATGGTCCCGGAAACCAGCTGCCATAATCTACAAAAAGTAGGATTACACAAATTAATTTAAATATATCGTAATGCTGATATGTAATAAAACTGACCTATTGACTGCAAGCAAGGGTATATAGAGCATTTTATTTGATATGGTAGAATGCAAATATTGTAGGTACTGAAGTAAACGGAGTAAATATTTTATAGTGTTTACTGTATTGAAAGACTGGCATTGATTTGGGACGGGATTTGATTTGCTGTTTAAACCAACAGCTCTAGCAAAAGTCAACTTTTTTTCATCTCCCGATGATCAGCTGCAATTGACTTACACGCTCAGTCATGCTTTCAAGGGCAGAGGGAAAAAAATAGTCTGGGTCACAAGGTGTGTGTGGAATGTTTTTTTTTTTTATTATTATTTTTTAGAGAGCCAGGAGTGGCACTGTCTTCACCTGCCAGCCCTCATCTGAGTGACCTTGTGTCTGAGAGGCCAGTGGGCATCCTGACAGGCACCCATAGGCTGGGCCCCCAGAAGCATGTACCCATGATGGGCATGGGGGACTGGGCAGAGAGGTTGTGCAGTACATCAAGTTCTGTACATTACTATAGCACATATGTAAGTATTCACTGTACCCCTTCCGCCATACTTATACATACTAATAACGTATCTACCTCTTCTACTGCTCTCATTTGTACAATACTGGACATACTGTATTTACCTGTCCACACTGTCCATACTGTATATACTTATACCAAAGATTCTAGAGTGCTAGAATCTTTGCTTATACTGTATATTCCTCACTTGTTGCTCTTTGCACTTCTGAATAGATGCCAAACAAATTTTGTTGCCCTGTTATACATTTATACATGTGTAATGACAATAAAGCTGAATCTAATCTAGTTTAATGCCAGGCATAAGTTGTGCTGGTGCAACCAACCTACAGAAAAATCTATCTACATTGGTCTTAATAAAGAGCAGTTTAACGTTAAGACCAGTTACTGCAACAGGCCCCAGCCCCTGGAGTCTTTCAAGGTAGAGAGGTCTGCCATGGTGTGTCACCTCAGTGCCACACACTCAGTCACACATACATTACACACACACACACACATATATATATATATGCATGCACACACACACACACACACACACACACTCTGACTCATACACATCATCTGATCATCTGCACGCAACGTCAACTCCGTTAGTGATCTCATAGACTCTCTTGCCGTGACTTCATATCTTGCCATAACATATATAGACGCGCAGCCTTGTGGTGTCAGACTGGCTTCCTAAGGCCCGGAGCTGCTGCCCTCATTAAAGAGCACACGACTGTAGACTGGCAGCAGTGGCAGCTGTAGCAGTAGCAGTAGCAGTGGCAGCAGCAGCATTAGTAGCATTTGTGGTAGTAGTAGTAGTAGTAGTATTAAGAGTAGAAGTAGCAGTAGTAGAAGTACTACTACTAGTAGTAGTAACAGTAGCAGTGGTAGCAGCAGCAGTAGTACTTCTAGCAGTAGCAGTAGTAGTAAAACTAGTAGTAGCAGCAGTAGTAGTACTTCTAGCAGTAGCAGTAGTAGTAGTACTAGCAGTAGCAGCAGTAGTAGTACTACTAGCAGTAGCAGTAGTAGTAGTACTAGTAGTAGCAGCAGTAGAAGTACTTCTAGCAGTAGCAGCAGTAGTAATTGTAGTAATAGTAGCAGTAGCCGCAGTAGTGCTAGCAGCAGTAGCATCAGTGGTGCTGGAGCACTAACGGGGGCTGAGTGGGAGCCTGACTGTGCCCTGCTGGAGTGTGCAGCCAAGCAGGGTTAATTAATTAAGCAGCACAGCGCAGCACCAACCGACTGGAACACATGTATACAAGCGGCTGACCCCCAAACTCATGGGCCCTTCACCTCCAATCATCTGACAATACAAAATGTCACGAAAAGCCACCGCCAACACACCCCAGCCCGCCCCACCTCCCACAACAACAGCACCATCCCCCACCTCCTCAGTATCCCCATCCCCCCCCCCACCCAAACTTCCACCCCCCTCTGGGTGTCCCCAACCACCCCAAATTCTGACCCCCGTGGGTATCCCCGTCAATCCCAAACCCATATTCATCTATCTAATCTCTTCTTCATATGATCCTCTTTCCAGACCTCCACTCTGATTCCCATGGGTTCAACCCTTCTCTCCTGAGGATGGTGCTGCCATGAGACATTCACTTGCTATCTCTATCTCTCTCTCTCTCTCTCTCTCTTCCTTCCTCTCATTTTCTCTTCTAATGATGGTGCTTCCCTGAGACGTTCACTTACTGTATCCCTCTGTTCTTTTCCTCTCTCTCTCTCTCTCTCTCTCTCTCTGCCACTCTCTATTGCTCTCTCTCTCTTTCTCTTCTGATGATGGTGCTTCCCTGAGCCTCTAACTTGTGTTCACTTACTGTATCCCTCTCTGTCTCTGTCTCTTTCCTCTCCCTCTCTCTCTCCACCTCTATTGCTCCCTCTCTCTTTCTCTTTCCCTCCCCTGCGGTTTCTGTCACTTGTTCACAGACGAGTAGCCATTACATCACTATGACCTAAATGTGTCACATCTCTCTTTTTTTCCCTTTTGCTAGCGCTCGTTCCCTCTCTCTTTTCTTTTCGTTCTTTCAGTCTTTCCTTCAAGATTTGTCCAAACTGCTTGTGCCCCCACCCCACCCCACCCACCTCCCACCCCACGACGTTTAACCCCAGAAATTCCATAATATAAATCTGACCCCTGCCTTACTTTCCCTGTGATCTCACACTCATTACGGTGGCTTGTCTCCCTGCGAGTCTCCTGGACATCATCCACCGCACAGACTTGTTGATGACTCCAATTCCCATGAGCTCCTGTCCACTCCTCTCAGCTCAGACTTAATGCACGAGGATTTACAAAACAAAAACGGGACCACAGGCTGCCTCTTCCGATCTTTCTCCCTCGCACGCACACGTACATACACAAACACAAACACATATGCACACAAACAAATATGAAGTTACAAAAATATGCACATGCATTCACACACACGGAAAGACGGAAATAAATACAGCAACACAAACCCACTCTCTCTCTCACACACGCAGACTCCTCCTTCTTACATTACTATATGGCACCATCAACACACCGTTCCTACGCCAGTTGAACGGCTTTTATACACGCAAGCTCTTAGTTACTGCAGCGCATGCAAACAGAGTGCTTCTGCCTCGCTCTCATGATCTGTGCTAGAGACCAACCCTGGTCCGTTCTCACACTGCCCCTCACCCCACATGTCCCCCGTCAAGCTCATAGACTGATTGAAGTGACATGGGGTCCCCCGCTCTTGAGCTCGGCAGCCACTGAAACAAAGAAAATCCAAAGCGCAAAGAATAAAACGTCAGAGGATTTTTGTGCAGTGGTGACCAGCTGGGGCATGTTTTTGTTGATGTTGCATGTCCATGTGGTGTGTTGTGTTGTGTTGTGTGTGGTCTCTGTTTGTGTCTGGCCCCGTCCAGTGTGTTTGTGTGGCGTGTTGTAAAAACTGTTCTGTAAAAACATTTTGACACAAGAGAAGTCTCCCAGACTGCTCTCTAGCTACAAAAATGGAGTCCAGTATTTCTTAGACTCTTTCCTTCTACAGTAGTGAATTTAAAGCTGACTGTCGATGGTGGAGGGGTGTGGACATGTGTATGTGTGTGTGGGGGGGGGGGGGGGGGGGGGGTAGTGTGTGTGTGTGTTTGTGTGTGGTCGCCTTACCTACGCAGGCGGAGCCGTTTTGGTTCTGCTCGTAGCCGGCGTCACACATGCACCCACCCACGGGCACCATCCACTCCCCCTCTGCGTTGCAGTGCAGACGCGGACCCGCGCCACCCTGGGACTGGCTATGGGGCACACAGGTGCCATCCACGGGCACAAGGGCAGTGGGCTCTGCCCCCGAGGGGGTGGCAGGGTAGGAGGCCAGGTAGCGACTGGTGCCCGGGCATTGGCGGTAGAAGATGGTCACACCCATGAGGGAAACACAGGCCCCACTGTCCACTATTGCCAGCACAAATCTGAGACACAAACACACACACATTCAATTACTGGCTCGCCTGGACATCTATGAAGTTATTTGAACTTAATTTGCTTTTTAGTTCACTTAAGGTTGCAATTTTTGCATTTTTACTGTAAGCTCACTAATAAATGTTCTTCTACTCTGGTTATTATTTTTAGTAGAACACACTTGTATCTGAGCAGCACCAAGTCATGGAGGTCTATGACCATCATGACCAGTCAATTAGATTCAGCACATTTTTTTAAGGGAGGAAAAAGGATTTTGGTCAAATTTTGGTCAACCAGAACCCCACAGGAAGGCTAAGAGAGGCGGAGACAGTGGGGAGGCAGAGAAATCAAAAGAACAAACAGTCTGTATATCAGCAAAGAGGATAGGTATTGACAGATGCAGCCACTGCAAGATTGAAAAGCTAAGTCTACAGTGAACACTGAAACCACCACATCATTTCATTTGCTTGTTTCCTGGGAGCATGGGTGGTACACACTTCATAAGGAGCCACACTGAACAATCCCCTCACATACTCATGAGTGGCTGAGTGGCAGATATACAGTATATAATATCAATTTGGATCAGATAAACACTTGTTGCAGAATACCACCATAACACCATAGACTAAAACATCAGTGAACTGCATCCTACAAGCCCTCAGCCCCTAATGGGGGACATAGCTCCACCAACCCACCCATAGGAATAGCAATGGCAACCTCTCATAGCAACACTTTAGAACAAATACCACCAGTGGGCCCATACACATCTCCTCCCATGTGCTGTTGACCCTGTCAAATAACTGTACTGCTCTGTCAAACTACATTTTCTCACTCATTTTCTCTCAACTAAAAGTCTTAAGTAGACGGTTACAACAAACGCTTCCACATCTAGTGTAGCTCCACTTTTTGATAAACTAAATTTTGTCAAATTGGCTGGACTTTGGGACACAAGTTTCCATCCACAGATTTCAGGGCATGGACACTTGGGACTAATCAAAGTTGTTGTGCGTGTATCCCACAAGGCTCATAGCCTGAATGCTATTTCTGTCTCTGGTCTTGTTAAACAAGATGTTAACATCTGTTAAAGAAAGCTGGCTGAACTTTTTTTTTTTACGAATGGCACATGCAATACCTCTGGTTATTATTCTTTTCAAGTTGGCTTTGGGGGGGGGGGGGCGATTTGTTTGTACTTTAATAATATTTGAACTGCACTTTGATAGACATTACAAAAAAATTATTATGAAAACAAATTCATTTTTGCAGATTTCCAAACATGGCCATAAAGAGTTTTGTATGTGAATGTGAACTCTTCTAGCGTTCTGTATGCCTTGGGTTAGCTGCCGCTACTGAGCCACTCGGCACGGGTGCTTATCATTGCAGCAAACATTCAAGCGGAGGAGGTGATTATGTGTGAGTGGCTCTAGGTGGGCTGTGGGGGTCTAGTGCGCCACACACACACACACTTTAATCTCTCCCCTCCATCAGAGAGGAGACGGCGGCACATTATCCGTCAACAAGCTTAGAGGGGGTTTCCAGGGCGACGTGAGAAGAGGGTCAGAGGGCAGTTGCCATGGTACCCATTGCGTGTGAGGGGTGCGAAGCTGCGGGTCTTGATGTTGATGCGGCGCGTGCGGTCCGGCTTGTACTGATGTGGCATGCTGGGCTCCACCTTGCTGAAGCTCTTGTCGGCGGCGATGGTGTCGATCTTAACCCAGCCCTCGCGCGTATCGCCATTGGATGTCTTGAGAAGAGACAGACAAAGACAGAGAAAAATAGACATATAGAAAGAAAAAAGAGAGAAAAAAAGACAGAAAGAAGTTATCAAAACCTGTGAGACAGAGACAGAAGCCACAGATGAAAGAGAAGAAGTCATTCAGGCCAAAAGAAGGTCGCTCTTCCACTGGAAGATGGAGGTAGCGTGTCAGTGCTAATGTGAGCTCTGCATGGGGGGAGTATTGAGATGGAGTTCTCACTATAGGAAGACCCCCCACCTGCAGTACAGCGGGCCTGCTGTCTATATCTGCCATGCCTGTGAATGAGCCGCAGATGAACACAGATGCTCTGTGCTCTCTACTGGCCCGGGAGGGTGGGTGCTTCCTTGCATTTGTAACCCCCCACCCCTTTTAGGAGAGATGTAATCATCCGCAAATATGTTCACACACCCCATCCGAGGCAAAATAAAGTCTTGTGTTTACTGACATGCTCACGCAAACATCAGGAGTCAGCAGGATGAGGGAGATGTGCTCACTGGAGACAACTAATCTCATGGAATGAAATATGGTGCGTGATGTGATGTGATGTTTAAGCACACTACTCCACAGACCAGCAACTGAATCTAGTTTACAACTATTAAAAATAACTTTGTCCATGCTGGTAGGATTGCACTCTCTCTCTCTCCCTCATTTGAGGATACAAATACCTTGTATAATAAATATACTTGGCCAATAAAACCTGATTCTGGTTCTGATTCTGATTCTAACCCAGGGACCGACCTTAGAGTAAATCAGAATAGGTCTGATACAACAAGTCAGCATGTTTCTAAGTTGTGAAGAGATGTGAAGAGAAATGACATTGCAAAAAAAGGGACAGCATCCTGGGATGTTCATTACACTCTGTGCACTAACATTACTTGACATTTAACGATGACAGACATGCATTTTGGATTTGGATTTGGAAGGCTTCAAGGCAGAAAATCTGGTCTGGTATTCCTAATTAACATTTTGTTTGTTTGTGAGAACAGAATACAAAATGTCCAGTCTGGAGACTCGTATGTAAATGTCAGAGCACTCATTCCAGTGGATGGCTTATTTCTGATTCCAGGCTAATGCGTAATTGTTGCCAGTGTCGCATTGGATGCACATGACATTTGGGGAATGCACTATTTAACCCTAGCCTGTTATAGTGTAGTAGCTCTATCTAGCCCATAGGTGTCAAACTCTGGCCTGCGGGCCAAATCAGGCCTTCTGTTAAATTTGGACCGTGAGATCATATCAAATGTGTATTAGACCTGGCCTGCCATACACCTGCTACAAGTCCCTAAATGCTTTGTCTCTTTGAGAGATGCCTCTCAGTCGGGATCGCCAATGACGCCTCCTTTTCTGTTGACAATCATTAGCATCCATGCAGCCACCTTGGACAAATGAAAGATGGAAAACAGGAGCTTTTAAGACAGGTGGAAGGCAGATTTGCCCACAACTTTGTCACAGTTTTTACGTTTTAATTTGAGTTGGACACCCCTGATCTAGTTATAGTCTCTCTATCTAGCACTAGCCTGTTATATAGTCGTAGCTCTATCTAACCGTAGCCTCTAGGTCTATCTAGCTCTAGCCTGTTATAGTAGCACTATCTAGCTCTAGCCTCTTATAGTAGCTCTATCTAGCCCTAGCCTGTTATAGCAGCTTTTTTGCCTGCATGAAGTTTACTATGAATGGGCATGAGTCTGTATCTGTCTGTGTCTCGTAGTAGTCAACTGGACTTCTTTTTTTTGAGCTTGAAGCTTTAAAAAAAAAAAAAAAGTTTCTTTTAACACTATGTATGTGAACAGTTTCTTTTGATAACCTCTCGGTGCGTCACACTGACAAATACTCACGTCAGAACCCCAGGTTCTCTCCAGCTCTCGCTGCGAGTCGGCTTGTCTGTAGTAGAGCGTGAGTGTCTCGCGGCAGGACGGAGTTGGCGTGCGCAGGCTGGCACAGTCCCGGACGGAGAACCGGAGCGTCACGAAGATCCTCGGGGCGGACTGGCGGTAGAGAAAGGGTGTAGCCAGCCAGTTGTCCTGAACGCGAGGGTTCTGGTTGACATTGCAGACCTCAAAGGTCCGGATGAGTTTGCCCTTGTCGTCCAGAACGCTCACCTCATCCCACTGGGGAATATCAGCAGAGAACATAACAGCATGTCAGAGGAGTCCATAAAGAGGTCCAAAGCGCCAGGCATTCCAGACGCATGTGACTGACTAGGACTCTTAGCAGACAGCACATCGCAGTGATTTAGTCAGCAGCTTTTATTGAGTGTCCTACTGGTCTAATACACTAAACTCTACACAGACCCACTTCCCACTTCTGAAGGACTTTACAACCCCAGATATCCCCCAATAGCCATCTCATTACTGCATAGACATGCTGGGTCTTAAAGTCAGCACATCTTCTGAACCTTAAACTCTCCATATGTGTTGCTGATTGGGGGGCACAAATGAAGATTGTTTTATTGTTTTCTTCCTTTTGAGGTACGTGCAAAAAATACACACACTCACACACACACACACACACAGAGAGAGAAGAGGAAGACGTGAGGAAAGTAATGTTGGACAGCCCATGCCAGAGTATATCTACTGTGCATGGAAGTGTGTATGAAGGGGCCCACTGAACGAACAGTTCTCCAGGTCCATCATATGTGAAATTGGTCCCATTTATTCTCGTTTACAGTGCCTTGTTCTCTCATCTATTTTCTCCTCTGTCCGTTCTGCCCGCTCCTGTTTTTGGAGCTCAGAGGGGTAAACAGATTGGGAGGAGGAGAGACACACCATCCCACACTGTGCAAGTCATCAGCCATGTGATTTAAGCTGATGTGAAATCTACGCAAAAGCACCAAATTGCTCCAGAACAGACAGATCATGGGAAGGGAAGGGGGGGGGGGGGGGGGGGACGAGTGACCAGAGTGAAGATGAGGGAGGAAGACAGCAGGCACTCAGGGGACATGGACACGTCATAGGAGAGAGAGAGAGAGAGAAAGAGAGAGAGAGAGAGAGAGAGAGAGTGAGAAAAGAGAAGAAGAGAGGGAAATGAGTCAATGGGGGATAAAGACACAGAAAGACCAAAATAGATGTGAGCTTGTACTGACCAAACAATTAATCAGATATTAGTGTTTGTACAAGGCCATAAAGACCTATATAAATGGACGGATAGATAGATGAATAGATAGATAGATAGATAGATAGATAGATGGATAGATAGTGTGTAAAGTAAAGAGAGAGGGGGGAGTGACAGCTGCTTGTGGAGTGAATGTCAGGGTAAATTATCCCTTAAGGCACTATGGCAGCAGATCTCATTGGTCTCTCTCATCAGCAGCTGCACACTTAAGACACCACCAAGAATAGAAGCTTCATCTCAAAGAGAAGATCAGAGGGAAGTAGGAGAGAGGGAGCAGAGAGAAAGGCAGAAAGGAAAGAGTTAATAGGAAAGCTTCTTTTTCTCCTGCCTTTCTTTTCTCTCTCTCTTCACTGCGTGGTGCCCCGGGTCAAACAAGCATATCTCCCAAGCTGGCATCCTCTTTCATTTCTTCATGAGAGAAAAAAACACACTTATTCAAAGCTGTGAGCCACCCAGCCATTACTGTACACTCTGGCCCACTCCGCAGTGCACAACACACACGGACCCAGTGGCTGGAACATGCTAGTGGCGAAGCAAACTAAACTAATTGAATTCCACTAGCATCGCAGCTAATGTGTGCTGCTCACTGACCCGATGCTTAAAAACAATATGCTAATGAGCACACCGCTCAGAACAACATCGTTATTGAATGAATGAATGATTTCATGTTCATAGGCTAGTAGAACTACTGTTAGCTTCTGATGCCCAGTTGGCTATAAAATGTGGCTACTTCCATCATTCAACATTAGAACATCATTGTTATTGAATGATTTCAATAGCTGTTATTGAATGATTATTGAACAATTTAATGTTTGTAAGCTGGTAGGACTACTGTTAGCTTCAGATGCCCAGTTGGCTATAAAATGGGACTACTTCACCATCTTGAATACTGTGATCTACATGTTCAGACAGATACTTCTGTAAACAGGCTTAGGGTAAGGTTTGGGAGTAGGGTTAGGGTTTTCCAGACAAAAATGGTCATGAGTGCCCAGGTTGGGGCCATGAACATGAACATAGATAAAGGATTATAGTCTCACCCCTGTGTCCGGATAGGTGGTCCAGCCCAGTTCACTGGTGGATTCAGTGGTGTCCAGCAGCATCACTAAATGACATACAGATGTACATATGTTACAGGATATTTACATATCAGACCATCTCTTTATCACATAGTGGAGGAGCCTCTCAATTTTTGCCCACCAAAGGCACCACACACACACATACACATGTATGTACATGCTCTCTCTCTCTCTCTCTCTCTCTCTCTCTCTCTCTCACACACACACACACACACACACACTGTATGTATGCACGTATAATATCCAAGTCACCTGTGACATTCAATTAAACAGTTTGACATGACACAGGTCGCAAGACGGCCAACTGTAAAATTACAGAGAAAAAAGGGCATAACAAACAGAAGCAAATTATAAATAGAGACCCCATCACACTGTTTACAACTGAATAATTTCTGAAATTTCTATGATGAAATTTTAATGCGTCATGTTTATTTAATGGTACATATTTTTCCACATGACAGGCTAAGTACTCTCGATCGGGGCGCTGGGCTGTGGCACAGGAACATCCATGTCACCCAAAAAGTGTGTCATGCTATCCAAACAAACAGTGGCTCAGTACCATGCCCCCCCCCCCCCACACCCCCACACACACACACCCACACACACACACACAAACACACAGATAGTGAGCTGGCAAATAGAGTTGGAAAAAGCGAGTAGAAAGACATACATAAAATGGTTTATGTGTGTTTAATTCCTCAACCCCTCCCTCCCCCGTTGCCCTTAAAACTCAGAAACTGATATTATTCTGAAGCTTAGCGCTAGAATCTCTCCCCTCCCCCTTTCTCTCTATTTCTCTCTTTCTTTTCCCCCTCACTCTCTCTATCGCGTTGCTTTTTTTCTCTCTCCCTCACCCTATTCTGCTTTCCCCCCTCTCCCTCACTTTATTTCTCTTTTTCCCTCTCTCCCTCTGTCTCTCGTCCGCTCCCCCTCCCTTTGAAACGTAAAGAGATTTTTTTAGATTATGCACACAGATGGAGACCCATTAAATCTCTCCTTGACCCTCCCCCGTCTGTCTCAGCTCCTCTCGCTGTCTCTCTATCTGTTTATGCACTTGTTTCTTCAAGTGTGTGTGTGTGTGTTTATGCTTGTGTTTATGTGTATGTGTGTGTGTGTGTGTGTGTGTGTGTTAGAGAGGGAGATAAAGAGAAAGAGCGAGAGAGAAAAAAAGAGGGAGAAAGAAAGCGATACCCTGCATGTGAACAGAATGAGGCAAAAAGCGATGCGTTTAGGCAAAAAGCAATGCTTATTTTTCTCCCATCCCACGCCAGCAGGTGCCACCTAAATAAAAGGCCTCTGGGTGGCCAGTAGCCCCATGCTCACCCACTCACAATAATGCTCTTTCATCATTCCAAGCCATTCCATCTCATGACACATTCGCACACACACATTTTCTACCTTGTATTGCAGTACTGTACAGTAGTGTGTGTGTGTGTGTGTGTGTGTTTGTGTGTGTCCAGTTGCACTCACAAACCCCATCGCATGCTTTGAGGCCTTGTACTGAGTGCAGGAGTAATGGATGAGGCTTTGATGATGTAAACACGAGGTAGTGAACCTAAGTGGGTTCAGCATGCACCTCTGGGTGTCGTTAGGGAGAAGTGCACACGCACGCACATCTGTCCTGCTGCCCATTCACAATTAACCTACTGGTTTAGCCCAAAGGTAGGTTAGCTATAGACCAGCTAGCCCTACATGCTACTGATGGCAGTGTTCAAGGTCTCTTCTCTGCAACACACAATTAACCTACAGGTTTACTCCAAGGTAAGAGGTTAGCTAGGCTGCTTCTCAGCAACGCTTTGTGTGCCTTCCGAGGGAAATCTAAAGATTTGATTGCAGAATAGAAAAGCTTGGCATTGGAAAGTGATTGAAAAATAATATTATCATGTTTTGCTATTCATAAATAATACATTGTCAGAAACAATAACTGCCAATTTGTGTTTGAGTATTTCACTGATTGCCCAGTGTAGACACAGAGCCATGTCCTAAATATGTCATTGTTTTCCTGAGCGCAACTACTGGTGGTATGAACTCAATAGCCATTGTAAACTAACCATTCATGAAAAATTGCAAACATGCCCATACACACAAACACACAAACACACACACACACACAGACCTGAATTTCCCATGACAAATAAATTCATGATCTTTTAGCCCGGTTTTTCCTCCAAAAGCCTTTACATTTACTCCTAATGTATATGTCTCTGTGCGTGTAATTAAGTTACTATGAGCCATGGATGATTGGCTACATAAATAATAGAACGCAAGGCTAAAAATAGAGATCGTCACGGCAACATAATTGCAATAGAGCTCAGAGGTTTAATGAGGGCAACCCAATTGTCCGGCCTGTGGTTTCGAAGTCATGGGCCCGAGGAAAAGGAAAAAATAAATAAATAAATAAATGTGTGTTTAACTCTACTAAATGTAGGCATTTGATTACACAGAGAGATGACCACTGGGGAAAATGCCATGGATTGTAATTAAAATGTGAAAGCCCTCGTACTGTAAGTCAGGGATAAAATGCTGTCTTTTTGAAGCTGTTGCAGAGAGGAAAGCACTCAGAGCCAAAAGTAGAGACCCTTGCCTGAGGGTGTTGGTGACAGAATCCAAAAGACAGATTGTGAAGAGGACATTTTTAAGTAGGCTTTGGGCAATTTAACGTGACCTTTCCAAAATATCCATTTAGATTAACCAAATTTGAACATTAATTTTGATCTGTCCCGATATCTTGTTTGACTTGTCCAAAATATCCATTCAGGACAATACTTTCAGGGCAACATTTTTATGGCACATTTATTCCTAAGAACAGAAAATTGACACATTAAATTTGACCCGTCCAAAACATCAATTTGTGTCACTTCCTTGACACAAGCGTGTTGGGCGTGTTATTTTGTTTGGGATCAGAGCATTAAGTGTGACCCATAAACAATCAAAATCAAAATCTCTTTCTGCAGACAGACACTGGACATGATTTAGGTTATGCAACAATCTAAACTCGTCAATCGGTAAGTAGGACTTGGCTCGGAATGTCAGCATTATCGTCATGGATTAGGCAACCACCGAATTAGAAAATTTTTCACTTATGTAAAACAAGTAGGCCTACACGGAGGCATTTTATGTTGTGAGGCATTATACAGTGAAACAGGGAAGAACATTTTTCCTGGTTGAAAAACTAAAAAGACTAAAACAGACTAAAAGGAAACCTTGTGATAGGCTAATTTTTACTAGGAATTATACTTTTGTTCATGGTAAAGTAACCAAGGAAATCTGCTACCACACCTGAAAAATTTTCCTTTTATGTGTCCTGAATAAAGCTATTTATCTCATGATAGATTTGGAAGTTGATTAATACACTTTAATCTGAATATAGTTCACCACGGTTCCATGTCTTCTCAGACTAAAGAAAAGCCATGTTTCATTTTCCTTTGGTCTCACTATACTTTCCTACTACAGAAAAGTCTAATTTAAATGAGAAAAAATACCTGAAGTGCTATTCTCACACTCAGAAAATGTCTGGATCATCTGGAGAAAGCTCAAATTCAACTGTTCATCAACTTGAAGAGAGGTGGAAAATGAGGGTATTTGCCCAAAATGGATGCATACCCCTTTAAAAGACTTTCCAAAGACTTTACTGGCTGGCAACCGTTCTGGCTGTCAACAGCAATCTCACATTCCCAACAACAAAAACCCAAACAAGGCTGCAGAATGGTCTGTGTTCCAAAGGAAACATCAAGTTGAGTCAAGACACACAATCTACACCCTGACTCTCATCCTCTGCCACATACAACACTGTTCACGCAGCCAAAAAAAAAGAGGCAGGCTGGCAGAAGCTGTCTGCTGTGAGGGCTGTTGGTTCGGTGTTCGCCACTGACCCTGATAAAGAGTTGGGATCGTGGGCGAAAGGAAGGACTCGCCATCTGGGGAGAGAGACGCAAGCTTTTGTGTTCAGGGGGCTCCTCGTGATGTGTCCTGCCAGAGTAAGTGTGTGTGTGTGTGTGTGTGTGTGTGTGTGT
>JAGFZM010001232.1:832641-879458 GCA_017657215.1 Limnothrissa miodon
CGAGCCCCAGAGGACGAGCCACTCTAGCCTAGAGACAGCAGGTGGACGTCCAGGAGACGAGACCCAGAGGACGAGCTATTCGAGACCTCGACACAGCAGGTGGACATGTTCAGGAGACAAGCCCCAGAGGACGAGCTACTACAGAAGACGAGCCCAAAGGAAGAGTTACTGCCTAGAGACAGCAAATGGACATGCCCAGGACTCCAGCTTAGAGGACGAGTTACTGTAGCTTGGACAGAGCAGGTGGACATGCCCAGGACTCCAGCTCAGAGGTGGAGCTACTCTAGCCTACAGACACCAGATAGACAATTCCAGCAGACAAGACCCATCCTACTGTAGACACCACTGCTGACAGACTTGCAGTCTGTGTCGTTGTATCAAGGGCGTAGGTTTGGTCTCAGCTTTGGTAGGGACAATACCCCCAACCACCACCAGCCCCCCCCCCCCCCCCAAAAAAAAACCTTCCTCACAGATAAATTATTCAATAATTTTGAATCTGTATTATGTTGTATCTGTATCTGAAATCTATTTTCAAATAATGACAATAATACAATACATAGGCTACCTAAATATTAGCTATTACCTACAGTAATTGTGAAAAAACTTATGAATTTGACTCCGCTTGACAGTCAGTTGGCTTTAACTTTTAATAATAGTCTACAGACTAGGCTACTATTAACTGCAGACTATAGACTACACTAATAACACCAATTAGCCTAAGCCTACAAATTTATACCGGAGATGGTTAACATTTCGTCACCTACCTGATTGAACATCATCATCTCTCAGGGTTGGTTAAGCATGTAAGCTGCAACACCTCACAGTAGGAAGGGCTGTACACCTACTCTCTGGGTGCTAAAACAGTAGGCTAGATCTTTTTTTTCTATCTGCGTGGCACTGTAGGCTAACAACAACAACAAGGAAGAAAATCGGCCAAAATGATTTTCAGTACCAATGTAATAAGTTAAACACTTTTCTGAGAATATAGCAAAACGCACCTGCCTGTGCTTTTCTACTTGCAACATAATTAGCCTACAAAATGCATTACGGCATATGGCTAGCATTTGGCTTTAACTAGATGAATATGACCCCCCTGTCATCAACCCAGTAATCAACCTGATTGCTATCATCATCCGACACCACACAACGATTTATCACAGTAGGAAGACGGTGATAACACTTGCTAAACCAATTCTATGCACTACTTACTCTCTCTGTGTTGAAATAGGTCCGTATATCTTTTTTCTTTTTTTGGTGGCATTCTCTAGGCTATATCTTTAGAAAGCAGAACAAAGTGAGTTTGAATAACCAGGATAAGTTTAACACTTTTCTGAGGACATATAGGTTATCACAGATAACGTTATCAGCACAAAACGAACCTGCGCTCAACTCTTGTAGACAACTTCTAACGATTAATGCAGGCTTTGTCCTTGTGAGTGGAACGTGAACCTGCAGGCGCGTTAGAGCTAATCAAATCACAATATGGACCAGTTCGATGCTGAAGCTCTGGAAAATGGATTGCTAGCACGTCAAAGGAACAAAACATACTGTCTGCAACTTATTCTATTGCGTCCGCAAATAAATATGTTAATAAATGCATATTGATATATAAAATAAAATGCGAAATATTTGTAGGGACTATTTTGTCGTTCCAAAATATTGGTTGTGACTTGTCCCTATGGTCCCTATGCAAACCTACGCCCATGCGTTGTATAACTGGAGTTGGTGTCAATAATCCTATTGATTGCAGTGTTACAGCTAGTGTTACTTTATTAACCTGTGAAATAGAAACAATTAGACATGCGTTCATGTCACCAGATATGCTGAATGTGGGCTTTCAAAGAGAGATAAAAGGAATTTATCAACCGTAGACAGGCAAACGGAGCGCTACCACACACACACACACACACACACAAATGTATTCCCAAACCCACACACAACATGCGCAGGCTAACAAGATCAAGGCATGACTCACATCGCCTTGCAAGCACAGAGTATGCCAGCACATCAACATCACAGAGAGCCAGTTTGAAGGTTGGAGGTTGAGGGGTGGTGATCTGAGCCTCTAAGGGCTTATCAGGGACCCCATCCAACTCCCCAGGTCCTCATGCGGCAGGCAAGTGGGCTTTAAATGAGTGCAGTATCTGTATTATACAGTTGGCTGGCTGGGCTGGGATGTGTGCTAGTGGGTTAATACAGTATTAGCCACAAACTGCCAATAAGTCAATAGAGTGGGAGTCACTGGGGCAATGACCCCTCCACCCCCCACCTACTCTCTCTCTCTCTCTCTCTCTCTCTCTCTCTCTCTCTCTCTGTCTGTCCCTCTCTTTCTCTCTCTCACTCGCTCTCTCTCACTCTCTCTCTCTTGTTCCCATGCACACTCCTTTCTCTGCATCCCGCGTTAGTAAATACCAGCTGTCAAAGTCAGGAGTCACAGTTTTGTGTGGTGAAATATGCGCATACAGCGAGGGGATGTGACTGTGGAATAAAGCTAAACGCTTTCAAGCAAAAAAAATTGTTTCCTAACTTTCAATGATTTACCGGACAGGCTCAAAAGCCACCAAAACACAAATAGAGAATACTGTGTTCACTTATAGACTTCTGTTTTAGAGCTTGAAAGAAATCCAGTTGCCCCTGTGGCCTATAACTGAACACTTTGCCTACCTGGATGAATGAGGGAGACAGACATAAATACAGAATTCCTAAATCAACTTATCCATCCATTGTCTGTCTGTCTGTCTGTCTGTCTGTCTATCTATCTATCTGTCTGTCTGTCTGTCTGTCTGTCTGTCTATTGAAGCACCGGTTCTAATTTTAGGAACAGCTTCATTTGGTCCCCAAACTCCTGTGGATAAATCCTCCTCCTGTATGATGAAGAGAGGAGGATGAAGGCAGACAGAAGAAAAGAGAGGGAGAGAGACTGATTCTACTGCAATCAGAAGAAAAGAGAGAGAGACTGATTCTACTGCAGGCCTGTTCTATTGAGAATGGATGGAGGGTGGGGGTCTTCACTGTCACCGTCATAATATCATCTGAAAAGGAGGGGGCTCTGGGGTTAGGGGGACACAAAGGTTACGCAACTTATTATTCATTGTTAGCGAGCCTCCATTTTGTATTCTTTTGTTACCCAGGCGTTTGCTTTTTTGCTTTTGCCCTCAGTGATGTAAACACACCACAGAAGTTATATCAAACTGTCAAAGAAGCATCGCTGTACAGCAACATGGATGTGAGGATAGAGATTACTGTGGGCCATGCACGTGGACAGAGCTACATAGACAGGAACGGGTATGCTGAAATAAAATTGTACTGAACCAAGGACACATGCACACACACACACACACACACACACACACACACACACACACACCAAGCCTATGCACATGGGCATGGACAGGCATACCCAGAAAAAAATCACAGCAAAAGCATTGTTCACTAACATTCCTGTTAGTGAACAGAGAGAAAGAGAGAGAGAGAGAGAGAGAGGGAGGATGCCATACCATGGCTTATGACTACAAGCAGATGCTCAGTGCTGGAGCATCAGTTTGACAGACAAAAGTAAGCATCGCTTCACACACATACTCACACATACACACGCAGACACTCGTCCACTCACACAGTGGCTCCTATGAAGGCCACAGGCAGGAAAAGAAGTTCCTTACCTTCCTCTGCTGAATTAGATTGGAGAAACAGAGAGAGAGACAGAAAGACACTCCACATTTCCACTACAGACGAATACTACTGGCACACAGGGAGGAAGAGTTGGAGAGAGAGAGAGGGAATGAGAGAGATACCCAGAGGGAGAGAGAGAGGGAGAGACGGAGGGAGGGAGAAGGGAGGCTGGGGGAGGAGTCTGTCTGCTCGCTTCATTTCAGATTAGAGAGGGAGAGAAGGGGAGAGAGAGAGAGAGTGTGTGTGTGTGTGTGTGTGTGTGAGAGAGAGAGAGAGTAAAATAGTAAGACATATAATGAAAAAAAGAATGCAATAAAAATGCAGAAATGGGGAAAATTCTGTCTTAATTCGACTTGCTTGCCAGAAAAATACAAAAATATTTTTTTTCTGTAGGCCTAGTGTTTTTTCTTCTTTCTCCGATTTTCCATGTCTAAGCAAAGCCACTTCTTGGCTCACGGTACCGAGCCAACTCGCAAGTCAAATATGTGTGTCTATCAGCGGCAATCGCTCTGCTGAGAGATTGGCAGAAAACATAACAAGCTGTTATGGTTCCCATCAATCTCATCCCAATTTAAACAGACAGACAAACAGAAAGAGCTGTTTCAAATAACACCCATGTAACTGTGAATGTAATCTTCTGCAACTTGTTCCCTCATAAC
The DNA here is from genome assembly GCA_017657215.1 of Limnothrissa miodon. Lineage (NCBI taxonomy): Eukaryota > Metazoa > Chordata > Actinopteri > Clupeiformes > Clupeidae > Limnothrissa > Limnothrissa miodon. The sequence goes on from JAGFZM010001232.1 coordinate 836,970, forward strand.
ATTCCGTCACCTCATCTACAGTATTTCCACAGGCGAGCTGGAAGCCAAATCAGGCAACTCAGGCTCCGTGCAAGGACGTCGCCCTCTACTGGTCAGCTGGGAGAATTACATCGTCAAAGAAGTCATATCCGTGACTAAAGCGGCATTTTCGTTGAGTGCGAGTGAGTATCTGGCATGTGTTGAACTTACAGCTCTAATTCCGGTTTTGTCTTTATTAAAATAAATGACTCTAAAATTTTGTCTCCACAAATTTCTAAGATGATGACTTTTAATATGACATTACTGTTTTGCAAAGAGTAAGCCTACACCTCAACAACCAAAAACATCCCCAGACATAGATAAACACACAGACACACACTGGCACAGAAACTCAACTGAGAGTGGAAAAGATTATCAAATGGAGCGATGGCACTGACAAGAAGCTGCCCTGATAGAGTTCAGGAAAAGACTCGAGTGTACACACACACTCAGAAAGCAGTCTCTGATCATGCTGGAAAGGCTATAACACCGCACTTCCAGGGAACTGAATAGGTATCACTGGTACACTGAAGTAGTACACAGCTCAATATTTACCCAGGCGTGGATTCTGAAAGTGTGTATCATAGATTATCAGTCCCTCTTGATCCTGCTGGTGAGGGATCAGTGTAGGCCATTTTTCATTAACCATAGGTCTCACTTTTTATTTGCACTGGTCAAGGGGATGACAGTGCAAATGTCACTGCATAATTGATCCAGAGAATTCATGGCTCAGCCAATTACGACATACTGTAGCCCCGAGCATCAGTGTGACCAAGAAAACCACACTAAGAAAAAGACAGAACCACACAAAACATAATGGAAAAGAGGACATTTGGCATTTTGAGTTCTTCAGTGATTTTAATTTTGTTGTTTACTTTTCTTCCACATGAAAATATCCAGTACACAGTAGTATTAAAATACAAACCAAGGAGAAGCACACAATGTTAAGACACACGGGAAGAGCTATGATGTTTGAAAAGCATGTAATGTGATAGTGTTTGAAATGAAGAATAATCACAATTCAAAAACAAACAGATAGGAGATTTTATTACAAAAAAGTACAAGCATAACATTTTTGAAATGTATGGTTTTTTTTTTGAGGATGGGTTATTTTGAGTGCAAAATTGAGCTGTTCTACCCGTACACATAAATATTTAAACATTTAACCACTAGTTTTTGACTAGTACCTCTGCGCTCTTGTCATTGATTTTAAAACAAAATAAATAAATGCTCACTAAACTCTGGTAGTTAGAGCTGGTGTGCTCGTTATGGCTTTCAATAACAGTACAGTGTAAATAAATACTAACACAAAAGTATTAATCGTAAAGTCCCCACCACTGAATGTGCATTGACAGTAAACATCCACAGCAGCGAATGTAATAACAGGTAAAATACTTTAGGCAACTGGCAACCAGGACAAATGATTTACCACACCAATAATGGAGTCCCGTCTGTGAAAAAAACTATGTGCAGTAGACCCTCTTTAAACATTACACACACATACACACACACACACATATACATACATTCACACTCACGCTAGATGCAGTACATGTGCAAAAAAGCATACTTGAAGCAGTACAATAAATAACATCTACAGTATAAGACTAAAACTACATTCCCAACATTCCCAAATACCGCAATGTTACATCATCACTACAGCAACACAGACACAAACATTAATATGGTACTCTTATGGCAAAGAATGCTCTTACATTTCCTTGTCAAATGTTATGTTATTAATGTAACTGGCCTGAAAGTAAGCACCACATAAAAGTTTCTATCCCCTCATTAAAACCATTAAGCTGAGAGTGAAGTGTATTAAATTGATCTTTATCTTTGAATGACTGCCCTTTCCCAGTACAAATACACACATGTATAACGTTAATGTCCTTTGCTCAATTGTCAATGTCTCTGATGTATACAACAGCTATCGTTTGCTCTATTTGGGACTCCCAAAGAGTCTTGACTGTTAAGAGTTTCAAGTAAAGACTGATTAAAAGAACTCAATAGAATTCAATAGAGTCTGTCTAATTATGTGCATCTGTGTAAAATATGCAATGTAAAATAGAAAGATAATCCAAAATATATATATTTTTAAGTTTTTACAGTCATATAACTGTGTATGCTGTCAGCTGAGATGGTGAAAAAGCATGGCAGCAGCTAGTGTGTGGCTAACAGAAGCTCATGACTGAGACTTTGAATTGAACTGGTTGAACTGAAAGTACAAAACGAGAAGCTCCGTGTTTCACCTCCTTACTGTCCCACCAAAGGGCCTGGCTTTGGGCATTTCAAGACTGTTCAAGAGTCTATCTATATGTACTTCCACTACAAGGACAAATTTAGTCTTTGACTTTTTATATGTTTAAGAGTCTCAAAAAAGTGTTTTTCACACCATTGTCTTGAAGACTGCATTGAATGTTTGACACTCACACACATTTGAAAGCTTAGCAGAAACTATGATGACTTTGAGCACAGTCACTGACTAAACAGGTGAACAAAGAGAGACTTGCTGCCATTTGGTTTTTAGGTCTGTTTCAGTGATTCATTAAAGACTAATTATTCATTAAAGACATTGATACACAATAAATGCAAGTAAAACGTAATAAAATTCCCTTTTACACTAGCATCCTAATCAGTCAGAAAGGGCTTGGCACAAACATGTCCACACACAGAGATGTGCACTAAATGCGCAACTCAAGCTGCCTTCAGCATAGCTTACAGGCCAATACTCAGATGCACAGACACTGTAAAACACTTTAGAAGTTGTCACACATCCTTTGGTTGTAGTGGTAATGATTGCCCAACTTCTGCAAAGTGTTTCCGTTGAGACACTTGTGGCTTCCTTAAAGCCAGACTTTAAACAGCTACTGAGTCCTCAAAGCTTGAGCACAAGACAGTAAAGTATTTTTTTGATTACTATTCATCTTAAAATTAACTGACTCACATCAAATCGATATGTGACTGACAAATGAAGTTCTACTCCAGAACTGTGGGGGGCACTGTTTGAGGAACTCTGCAGACACAGAGGGGCAGCACATTAACCACCAGAGGTAGTGTCGCCATGTTCCCTCACCGACCAAGCCCCTGCATCCGAACAATGGCAGTGTTTCAGCAGCAAGCAGTCTCTATGTTGTGGCAGTAAGGCTTTCTCTTACAGTACTTGTGCATGTGATTTATCCTGATTCATATTTGTCCCAGTCTTTTTCTAGTTTTCAAAGGGGCTCACAGTGATAAACAACAAGCTGTAAGAAATGGGCCCTGAAAGCCCATTAAAAAAGCCCTGATTAAAAAAAGCTCAACAGTTGAACAGAGCGGAGTTGCTTGCTTGCAACTGAAACACAGCCATGAAAAACTCGCTACACCTATTCTGAGAACTATAGCAATTAGCTGTGGCCACTGCTGTGGCCACCTGTTTGGCTATGGTTGTGTATGGGGTGCAATTAGCTGTGGTGTGGCTCAAGGCCACTCTGACCTCCTACACAGAAGGGAGGCCATTTTGGCTCTTGTCCTCAATGGGGAATTCCACCATGGGCACCTTCTCTCTGGTGGGGGAGACTGGGAGTGTGACCTCGCCCTCTTGAGCCGGAGACTGGCCGGAGGCAGCACCTGCGAAGCCCCGAGCAATGTCCTCGAAAGTCCTTCCTTTGGTCTCGGGCACTTTGAAGTAGGTGAAGATGATGAAGAAGAGGAGGAAGATGACAAAGATGATGAACACGTAGGGACCACACAGCTCCTAACAGATTAGAGAAAAAAACAGATTAATTAATCAGAGGACATCAGAAACACGTCAGAAAAAAACACAAGATCTTATGTGAGTGACAGACACAAGATCTTATGTGAGTGACAGACACACAGCTTCATAGAAACGTGCACCTGAGTTTGGTGAAGCTGCTTTTTACCTCCAGTTTGGGAAAGCCAAGTCCAACCAGGAAGTTGGAGGTCCAGTTGGAGCATCCTGCCACAGCAATGGCAGCGGGGCGGGGGCCCTGCTCAAAGAGCTCCGTCACTATGAACCATGGGATTGGACCGGGCCCCATCTCGAAGCTTGCCACGAAGGCAAACACGGCCACAATAGCCAGATAACTGAGGTTTGGAGTACCCTCCTGAAACGGGAGAGGATTTCAGGCAGGTTTAGGGGACAAGCACTACTGACAAACACAACTGTTGGACCACAGTGTCATTGACCATTTTAAGGGAGGCATAGACTCAATGAATGAGGTATTGTACCTAGTTCATTGATGTTATAATAACCTTAATTAATGGAAAAAAAATAAATACCGATTCGGAATCACTTGAAGGCTTGTAATTTGCCCAAGTTTTAGTAGCTTTTTCTAAGTTAAACATTTTAATATGAAGGCGACACAACCATACCTCATAGTTTAGCTACTGCTTGTACAATCAAAGCAAAGATGGTCTCATTCTAACTCTCCTTCAAGTTTGTCAGCTAAAACATTGCCAGTAAAATCGTCAAAAGGCTCCATACTCACAATCAGTGACAGAGAGATGGTCATTATAAGGGCACTAATGGCCATCCCAGTCAGTCCAATAAGGTGAAGGGTCCTTCGTCCAGCTCTGTCCACCAAAAACAGCTAAAGAAAACATGAGAGCATAAACTCATGTACTGTAAAGGCTAATGTCCAATGTTAGCAACTATGCTAAATGCACAAAATAACTTGTAGTAGACGACCTCTGAAATACTTAAGACATAAAGTTATGAAGTAATGAATTGTCATGTGGCATCCAAAGAATGACTGGGAGACTAGTACTTACAGACACCACAGTGAAAACAGTGTTGACGATTCCGGCTCCTATTGTAGCATAGATGGGCTCAGCAACGCCAGCCTTTTTAAATATGCCAGTGGAGTAGTAAAAGACCTGCAAAAGACAAATAAACTTTTATTAGAGCGCATCCTATTTTAATCAGGATAGATATTGATCTGTATTTTCACTACATTTTTACACTGTTGAAAAAGTATGTGACAATAGAGTTCTTTGATTTCTTGATTCCTTGATCAGTGGAATTATGGGAAATGTAGTTCTGTTCACGTACCGCGTTAATTCCAGAGAGCTGCTGGGAGAGCTGGAGAACGATGGCTATGATAATGGGCTGGCGGTATGCCCGGCTGCGGAAGAGCTCGGGGATGGTGACCTTCTTGGCCATGGCCATCTTCCTGCCCTCCTCCTTCATCTCGTTAATGTCGTCACTCACGTCCTCGTACCCACGCAGACGCACCAGTGCTGGGGGCACAAACACACACAAACTCGTCCATTGGTCTGTTATATAGAACCTCTTCATACACTGTAGATTGGTGCAATATGACATAACCTAATATAAATATCTTTTGAATATGAATAATATGAATATTCCTGCCCCCTCTGTCTTCGTCTCTCCCCCACCTCTCTTTGTCGCTTTTCTCTCTCCCTCTCTCACTCTCTCTTCTCCTCTCTCGCTCCCTCCCTTTCCTCCTCTCTCTCTGTCTCACTCCCCCCCCCTCTCTCTTCCCCTCCTTCTCTCTCTTTCTCCCTCCTTTTCCTTCCCTCCCATGGCTCTCTCTCTCTCTGTCTCTCACCCTGGCGGGCCTCCTCCTCCTGGTTGAGGTTGATGAGGAGATGGCGGGGACTCTCGGGGCACAGGGGCAGCAGGACGGTCTGCAGGACGGCAGGCAGAACCGTCAGCGCCAGCAGCAGAGACCACAGGGAGTCCGAACCCAGCAGAGACTCTAGGCCAAAGATCTGGACACAAAAGCGGAAGCAATAACGTCAGGGCAAAGAATGAAAAAAGTACGGAAAAGGCCATCACAAGCAACACTGTCAAACACAACTGTTAGCCGCAAAAGACCTTCTATTTTTATCTGCCGTTTTCAACCCATAATCCATGACCTACTGCACAAGGTCCCTGACAATACATTCACTGGCTAAATGCCAATCTCACCCCCTACGCCCTGCATCCTCAAAGACCTGAAGTGCATGAATTAGCTTGATCATTCCAATGAAACCTTCTAGGGCTTTAGGTTAGGGTGGGTATTGGGTTTCAGATTATGGATTATGTCGTACCTCACACCCAACAACAGTCATGCTCAGATTGCTTTTATAGTCCAAGGTGGTTGTCCTTGGATCCCATTGACAAGTTCAGTTCTAAATGAATGTGTAATATGCATAATAAGGTCTCACCTGTGCCACTAGGATGCCAATGACCACGCCCAGCTGGTGCAGTGTGCCGAAGGCCCCTCGCAGGGCCGTGGGCGCCAGCTCTCCGATGTACAGGGGGCTCAGGCCAGTGCACAGACCACAGAACAGCCCGATGACCAGACGGCCGAAGATCACCATCTCAAATGACCGGCAAAGGCTGGAGAAGCCCATCAGACCTCCACCAACCAGGGCCAGGACGTTGGTTATTAACATGGACTTGCGCCTAGAGATAGGGCCAGGAAATCGTGTGTGTTTGTGTGTGTGTGTGTGTGCACAAAGGAAACATGAGCAATAGAATTTGAACACAGCAGAGCACAATAGAATTTGAAACATTTATGTATATGTACTCTTCTGATCCTATCTGGTCTCTGTGTAACAGAACACACAAATTCCCACTTGAGGGTTTCATTATTAACAGACAAAGAAGTTGTATCACACAACTGCCCTACTTGTTGATGCTGCCGCACTTGCGCAGGCAAAACGAACTGGGATGAGCAAAACGCATCATTCCCATAACAATTGGTTTCTTAGCAACCCGTTGGTTTCAATCCCAAAGCTCAACCCACAGGGTAGCCCACTGACTTTTTTGGGTTACACAGACTCCTCCTTGCAGGTGTACCGGTCAGACCACCCCAACACATAATTCCCAAAATCCCCATAATTCCCGTAAATCTCATTCTCAAGAATCTTCGTTCCTCACCTGCCAAACTTGTTCACCATAGCCCCCACACAGAAGGAGCCAATCATGCCTCCGACGCTGAACATTGCCACGGCAACACTCCACACAACAGTGACCGTGCCGTCCTCCATGGACACTCCACTGCGCGCCAGAGACACATTCTTGATAAAGTTCCTCAGTTTCTGAATGTAACCGAAGAAATAACATATCCAGATTATTAAGACACACACACACACACACACACACACAACACACACACACACACACACAACAGTTCTGAACTATTAACCTACAGGAACAAGGTGCAAAAGAGTGCAAGTGGCCCTTGGGTATACTCTAGGCCTATATCAGCCTTTGCAGCTAATGGTCTATCAAGCCATGGATTCGAAAAAACAAACTAGGTGAGACTGAGAGGCTCCACAGTTAGACTCTTGCCTCCGTTGTTTTTGTTTCACAGCGCAATGTCACCAAGAACCCCCCTCACACCTTGTCTTGATTTCAACATCACAAAATAACATAGAACGCTATAGAACGCTTCATTCTGGTCTTTCTGGTTAGGTGAGGACACACTGTTGAAGAATCACTCTTTCACGCTCACGTGCACGTACATTCAAAAGTAAGTTTAGGATTTAAGGTCTGTTGGGTGTGTAGGTTCCAATAAATAATCCACTAATGTCAGTGCAAAAGTAAATTATTCCAATGCATAGGATATAACAGCTTGGGGCAGGAGGATGGCCAGCACAGTGCACAGTGTTTGCTGTAGCAGACCAACATAGTGTACATTCAACATGTTTCACCATCAAACCTGCCTTTGCCCAATGCAGGGTTCCCACACTTTGGTTAACATCAAATTCAAGGACCTTTCAAGGACTTTCCAGGACCAAATTCAAGGACCACATGGGGCGGCATTACCTACTGCTACCACTGAATGTGTTATCAATTAACAATATTATTTTAACTTACATATATATTGACAATACATAAGAGAATTGCTTCAGTCAGTTGGCTGGAATAGGCTTGTCCAACATCCAACTATTATAATCATCATTATTTTTGTCTACCTGACTCCCTTTGGTAGTTTTAAGTTTGCTTTGTCATTTAATTAGTTTGTTATCAAATATTTGCATGGTGGGGGTCTGTGATCTGCCCTCCCCCAGAACATTTTAAAATGTCCTAAAATGTCCTTTCCTGCATTCAAGTGAATTTAAATAAGTTACAGCTTACTTAACAGAGGTAGACTAAACTAGCGAGACGGCTTCAGAGTACCCGAGATCCTGTGAGTGTGTGAGTGTGCACATACATGTCTGAATTAGTAAAGTCTGGGAGAAGGGGGCCCTGTGGTGCTTCAGCACCTGTAGTGGTTTGGTGGCTTATCTGGTAAGAACACAGGCTTTGGTGCAGAGTTGGTGGTTTGAATCCAGGTTAACTCATAACCAATCTTTTCTGAAATTACCAATCGTGTCTGAATAACTAAAGTCTGGGAGAAAGGGGCCTTGTGGTCCTTGATTGTTATCCTCTTTTGTAAGTCGCTTTGGATAAAAGTGTCTGCTAAATGCATGAATGTAAATGTGAATGCTATAGTACCTATGACAGCCTGGTGGCTCACCTGGTAAGTGTGCAGGCTTATGTGCAGAGAGTTCAAGGATTCAAGGATTTTATTGTCACATACTTTTTTAAAAGGTTAAAAAATGTAGTGAAATTGTGGATGTTGTCTGTCTATTGTGCATTAAAAAAAAAGCTGTTGATGTGAGGGGGGGGGGGTGTAGAGTCATTATGTATGTTGGTGTGGAGAGGGAGGGCAATCTAGTAATGGTAGAAAGTGAGACTGGGTACGGCTACACCACACTACATTACACTACACTAAACCACATCACACTACACCAAGCTACATTACACTACACTAGTTGGTGGTTTGAATCCCAGGTAACTCATAACCAGCCTTTTCTCATGTCTGAATTAAGTCTGGGAGAAGGGGGGCCTCTGGTGCTTGGGTACCTGTGGTGGTTTGGTGGCTCACCTGGTGAGAGCACGGGCTTTGGTGCAAAGACTTTCCAGGGCCTTGAACTTATTTTTTCAAAATCACAAACTTTCAAGGATTTTAAGGACCCGTGGGAACCCTGCCAATGACTCTCGACAGAAAAGTATCTCTGTATTCGTAACTCATTCCTATCTTACTTAAAAATTGAACGATTTGTTCATTGAGCTAATTGACATTGACAAAGCACATAGAATCTTTTGGATGCTTATAAAACCTCAATGCACTTTCAGACTCATACTGTAATAAAAAAAAAAAACAGATTACTAACTAAGCCAAGGATTGTGCATACATTTAGGAACTGTGTCATTTTTTTTCACCTACCTCCTCAGGGGCATTGATGACTCCAGTGTTGTAGCCAAACTGCAAAGATCCAATGACGGCCGTGGACACACAAAAGAGCAGGTAGCACGTCACCTGCTTCTTCTTCTGGAGGAGACAAACAGACAGGCAGCACAGACGTGAGAGGAGCATCTCCAGTCCACAGATCTATCTGAGCTCACCTCATCTGTTAGAGTGTGTAAGCTACACAGGGAATGATGGAGAGGCCGTCTACTTAGAGTGTGTAAACTACAACAGTGAGGGATGAAGGGGAGGCCACCAATATACCGCGGGTAGCTCTGCCCGAAGTAGAATTGATAACCATTAACCTCAAGAATAAGGAAGTTCGTTAGACTGCTTTCATGTAACGGTGCATGTTACATCAAAGTGCAGCTCAGAGAGGAGGGATGTGTATTTATGTGTGTGTGTGTGTGTGTGTGTGTGTGTGTGTGTTTGTGTGTGTGAGGACAGACAAACAGCATCAGTTAGTGCTTCAATGTATTGATGCATGTGAATTGTGTTGGTACACAATGGACAAAGTCTCACATGCCTCGCTGTCAGCCTCCAAGGACTGCTTGAGCTTGTCACAAAAGTGTGTTTTGTTGTTGGCAGACGCACAAAAGAAACTCTATTCTGTCTCCTCCTGACCCTCCTCTCCTGCCCCTCACTCGCCTTCACTCAAAGCCGCCACGTGCTTCCACAAGGGGCTTGTGAAACTGTAAACCCTCTCAAGTGCCTATTGCCACACACCTCGAGAGTTTACCCCTCAGTGAGCTGGATGTTTATTGACATGAGACGCACTCGGTGACACCAAAAGGGATCTAATTTGACAAATGGACAGAGTTGCAGCACAATGATGTAATGTTGCTACACTGTATGAGTGTGTTGTTACTCACTGTCTGACACCCTTACTGCTTTGCACTTTACTTGTACAAAATGATCTGTCCACATTTGACACAATCTTTCACTCATGACAGATATTTTTGGCCAAAACATAATTTTGTGAAATTGCTGTTTCTGTGGCAGAATGAGCTGCCAATGCACCAGGTATCAATACAATGTTAGTAATATTAGTGCACTGCACTTGGGTATAGAGAAGTTTGTATCCTGGAGGAAGCAAGAAGTCTGTATCATAGAGGTACAGTATGGCTCAAAAACATGTGTCTTTTTATGTCTTATTAAACATTAGTTGTACAAACGAGATGGCAAACCCCTTTGGGCTAACAGTATAAGTAGGTGGAGTTCAGGAAAACACCTAAACATTGTGACTAGATTTGTTTCTCTATGCAGAGGCTCAAAGACTAAAAGGCACGGCAGGAAGAGAAACTATTTCCCCTGTGGTTATGTTGCATCTCTGTTCTACTTCTCATTTGTACTACTTTTTCAGTTTGACGACATGAACATACAGCAATGCGACCCCTAGATGGTACCACTAATAATGCTTTTAAAGGTATATCAAATTAAATGTTATTACTATACAATTCACATAACGTCTGTGGCAGCAAATAGTATTTTATTTTGTAGTATATCTGTCAGTGCAGATCTGACTGTTCTTCCTCAGTGACACACAGTCACAGGATGTTTGCAATAACAGATAAATGTTGTTGCAGACCAAACTGCCACATGCATAATTTATCATAGTAGGTTTTTAGACCTGCCACAAGAATGAACATGTTTAATTAGATAGACTTCAACTACTACCATGGATGCAATTATGGACAAAATATCCTTCCCTCAAGTAGTGCACATACACACATACACACACACACACACACACAAATGTACTCAATTGCTTTCTCACCCCAACTACAAATAACATGGACTTGAACTTGTGACTTGTGTAACCTCACAAGTTCCTAACAAGCCAAAACTGGTCAGAGCCCAAAACATTCATGTTCAGGTTGGGACATGCCATGGAACCTTGGCATGGGTAGAGAGCTCACCCACCCCCATCCTTCCCTATCTTTTCAGCCTCTCCCTCACCCACTCATTTATTACATACTTATACTGTATACTCTGCATTGGCTGCTCTTTGCACTTTGTATTAGATGCCAAACTGTATTTTGTTGCCCTGTATTTATATGTGTGTAATGACAATAACGTTGGATCTAATCTCATCAAATCTAATCATTTCCTCAATGCAGCCCACATCTTTCTGCTTGCAAGAAAGGACAAGCATTGGATGCGTTTCTCATAGATTCCAGATTAACTCACTTATGTGGCACAGGCAAAATGGAGGAAGAGAGACGTATCCCTCTGTAATTACTCCGAAAGCCTTTCTGATTGTGTAAGAAATGTAGAAATGTGACATTTCACAGCCAAGGTCATTAGTTACAGAACATAATGGCCATTGCAACATCTATGGCCTATGCATGAAGGCCAACATCTTCTGCACCAATGTTATTCCAGTTGTACCAGTGCCATAATTATCAGTTATCTTAGATGTAGCTAAATAGTGGAGATTTGTGTCCAAAACTCTCACGCTGTGCGTACTGAGCAGGTAGCATTTCAATCCCTTAATGCATGCCCCTATTTTTCCTATCAAAAACAAAACGGCACACCCAAATTAAAAGCTTGACAGTTCCTACATAGTTTTAGACTCAGGGATGTGCCTCATACCATTGGAAAGGTAACACCGTCAAGTTTATACTAGAAGAATATCTATGTTTCTATAACATATGGACACAGAGTTACAAAGGTTGGAACCAAAGATTCTAGAGTGACGTGTGCCTTAAGAAGATATCTTACCTCATCTATCTTCTCCATCTTTAGAGAGGTGTGTTGTCTCACTTGCTTCGTGACAGGAATCTACATTCACTTCAACTCCAATGTTTCAACTTGTTGATTCACTTCTTGTTTTCAGTTTAATTCCTCAGGGAGTACAGTGGTGGGGATAGTTCCTGTGATGACAAAAAAATATGACAACGACTGAGTTTGTAATACAGTCTTTATAACACGAGGAAATAGCGCGTGGCATCTCAGAGATGTAAAGCTTAATATCAACATGAAAAGGAATTTAAGTCAAGTGCTCACATGACCTTCCTGTAGCCCCTCCCTGTAATTATCTTCCTCTTTTAAAGCCGTTACAAAAATTCAAACATAGACACACAATTCTCCTAACATTAAACACTTCAAACTGTTTAAAGAATTATATATTATATTAGTCTATATACTAAGACAAAGTAATGTTTTATAAAGGCGTGTTACTTTCGGTCATAATTAAGTTTGAATGCACAGCTGTCTTTGACCAATCATATGTTACATTTAAATAAAATGCATACAAAGCAAATTATGATTAGGAATGATAAGGTACCGAGTTGATGTCGTTTCTGGAGTATTCCTTGTCTGTATCCACTATAGGATGCTCACAATTGTCAATGTCCCTCCTCCGTCGGTAGTGTTATATGGACAGTGGTACTCGTCGATCCGCACGTTTCATCTGGAGCGGGTGACACCCACTTCGAGCATTTCCGACCATGATGAATCAATGCGTAATCGTCTTTTTTCTCAATGACGAGTTGAGGGGAAAACTACAGACACAACATTGCGTTTTCTTGATTTACAAGGAGCCTAAGCAGAACTTGTTGAGCCCAAGAAGTTGTTATTTGGTTCTCGTCTGGTAGATTCTGTTAGATTGGGTTATAAACAGACGCAGATATGAATCGGTCTATGAATAGGTTCTCTGAGTCTCCCACAGCGCTTCCCACTCATACGAGAGGAATAATCAACGAAGAATGCCAGCTTTTTGAACAAAAATATGGTCACACACAAATCATGAGGATGTTTGGTGGGTGGCATAGCGCTCCAAAAACTACTACAAACTACTTCTGTATTCCATGCCAGCAACGCCTTCTCAAAGAATTGCGAGATGGGGAGAATGCCAGGGCGCTAAACAGAAACAAACTTGACAAATTGCTTAGTTTTTATTGTGTAAGATTGTGTTTTGCTAAATATTCGAAATAGAACATGTTGATAAAACATCTTTAGCAGCTGCATTAGCATCCCTGTCGTCACCAGCATCAATACTTGTTAAAGGCTCGTGCGCACGTACGCATGTGCATGTACGTGCAATGTGAAAGCTTTGATCCTGTAAGCTTTCGCCTTCAACTACTGCTGTGTATATGGGTAAATATATGGGTATGTCTGTTTACATATCTGTTATATATCTGTTTACAACAGCTGTCTTGTAAACTAAACTTCCGACAGCACAGCTCGAGTTAAGTGGAACAGAAAGATCAAAATATGATTAGGCCTTACTGGTCAAAGTTTTTCCTATGTTGAAAACAGCTAAAATACCAAGTTAATACAATTTATGTTACTATAGCAAAGACTGGCCTCGTTCAGTTCAATTAAACAATACAAGTGACAGACCCTTTCCATGCCCTCTGTGAACTGTGACCTGGCTGGCACAGAGCGCAGCATGGTCACATGCACGTCAAAGGTGTCCTGTGCTCGTGCGTGGGTCGGTCCTAAAAGTATTTCCATGTTCTAGTAATCTGGTCACGGACTCGAGACCATTTTCTGCCTTGGACTTGGTCTTGACACTCGAACTCAGCCCACAGTAAGAGAGATCGGATCTGTCTAAGAGACCATTGATTTTTACTATTGCCCATAAAGAAATCCACAGTCTAGTGTGTAGTGTGCCTACTGAATATGGGTTGATACTAGATCATGGCTATGAAAATAGATTTGTATTTATTTGTATATGTATTTGTTATGGTCTTTGTCTCAGTTTAGTCTTGACCTCAAACACCCGACCAATCTCATTACAAATCTGTTTATCCATTGTCCAAGCTGTGAGGAAGAGAATGCTCAAGTGCAGATATGTAATATAAATGGTAATGGTAACCACAGGTAACGGTGGTAACCACTAATGGTCCCACATAAGCGCCCTTTTCTTCGCTCTCTCTTGGTCTGCATGCGCAGTGCAATTAAAAAAAGCCATGGGAATGCGTTTAAAACAGGAAATATTTGTATGTTATGTCTGCCTAAATGAGAAAGTTTTTAAAATAGGCTAATGTCTATTAAGCTTCTCTCATGTTTGTAAACCAGACACACTCATTTCTTACTCACATCTTTACTTATGAGTTTCTTGGCTTGAAAAAGGAAGTGATGATAAGGAGGAGGAGGAAGAGAAGAGTGATGATGATGCACCAGGCTACAACCTTATAGCTTTATCAAACTTTCATCCATATGATTGAGTTCTCATACAGCAGATATTTTTTGACATGCTCCTTTAACATAGGTTAACAACATGAGTTATGAAGGAGGGGAAACGTAATTCACTTTGCACACTTTGCCTACAACCTATGTTTATGACAACTTATGCTAATGACAACCTATGCTTATGACAACCTATGCTAAAAACAAGCTATGCTTATGGCAACCTATGCTCATGTTTATGACAACCAGAGATGGTAAATGGGTGAAAAAAGATACTACGTAGAACCCATCTACATAAATAGTGTCACCGAAATGCTTGGTTTGAGATACAATAAAAAAATGTTGATTTTCTCCAGAGTACTGTAGACACTCATACTATCATGATCAGATGGCCAGAGAGGTTTTAAGACTTTCACATTAATTGCTCAGAAAAATATGGCTTTTAAATATTCTCTGAAATTCTAAGGTTCTGCCATATTTGTACATAGCATCCACTCCTCACCCCCTCATTGTGTAGTCAATGTTTCCAGGAAATGGCTTTGTGAATTATTTTGCTTTGCCTCTATCCTACCTTTGTGATACATTCAGTTCCTCAGAAATAGGAAGCCCAGCTACACGGCAGCTCACACTGTGAACAGGCACTTCCTTTCACGGCGTGATTCTTAGAAGCAAGGATGCCTTCACATCTGATAACAAATGCCTACACAACAAATATCCATTCTTTTTGAAATAAATATATATTTTACCTTTAATTGGATAGGACAGTGGAAAGACGGGAAATAAGTTGGAGAGAGAGATGGGGTAAGATCAGGAAATAACTTCGGGTCGGACTCTAACCCAGGTCCCCGAATCCAAAGTACGGCGCCCCCAAATATGGAATATCTGCATTTTACTTGACATAAAATCACAAATCAACAGCAACATTTGCCACCAAGTTTGATATGAATCTGAAGACCAATTGATGAGGAGCATGTAAAAAGACTATAAACAGTTATCCAATACAATCCCAATTACATCACTTCCTGTAGGAGGTGTCTCTGATGCTTGGGCCCTTAAAAAGATCCCTTATGCATGAATGGTCGAGTGTTATGGATGGCTGAGTTTAGGACCTAATTTAGAGCCCAGAAATCCAGACTCACCATCTTGAATTTGCTCTGTAGGTCTCCCTGGCAATGAGCCGTTGCAGCTATGTGCTGTATGTGTAAATACTGCTCTTAACTGTACATACTGTCAATACTGTGTATACACTTTATATTGTATATTCTGCACTTCAGATGAGATGCAAAAAAACTGCATTTTGTTACTCTGTATTTATACATGTGTGATGACAATAAAGTTCTAAAGAATCTAATTTAATCTAATCTAATCTAATGTGGGCTGTGTCCCAGGCTACCTCATCTGTGGGCCATACCCAAAATATAATATGCAAATTATATATCTGTCACATTCACTTCAAGAATACAAATATATGGTGGTCTAGAAGACAAACACAACACAAATGCAAAGGTTTACAACACAAATTCAAAAGCCCACAATGCAACAGAAGTTATCCCACAACAGAAATTGGCGACAGTAATGGCAGAGAAATTTTAGGGCTGAATGCATGTTCAGTTGTAGCGACAAATAGAAGGAAATGCATGTGCATATACAGTAGTAATATTCTTATTTGTGTACTTTATTGTGCATCAAAATCAGTGGAACAGTCAAAGGCATGAAGCCCATGGGCTTGTGTAAGGAAAGTTCTTTGGAAAGCTTAAATCTGAAGAAATAAGATAAAGGAATACAGTACGTGTGAGAAGCAAGCCAAATAACATAGTTACAGGAGTTGATACGGGGAGGTGGTGGCATAGTGGTTAAGGACCATAGCAAGCATGCAACTAATCTAGAAATTGTGGGTTTGAATCCTGGTTGCCACTGTTGTGCCCCTGAGCAAGTTGCTCTAAGGGAGACCGGCCATGAAGTAATAAGTAGCTTTGGATAAAGACTGTAAAATGCATGGTTCTCAGACACAAAAAAGTGTTCTGCTCTTTCACAGTTAACGTTTGTGCCCTGGGCTTGGTGATTTTCACCCAATGGTGCGACTACTTCCAGAACCACTTCAGAATAAGGTGACCAAATGGCCTTGATTTCTGGGGACAGTGCCTGATTGGGGTAGTCTGTCCTCAGTAGGATACAAGCTTAAATGTTTCTTATTTTAATTATATTGACTGTAGAAATGGCAATATCTCCAAAATGTCCCTGGTTTTCCGAATGGAAAAAAATAGGCAGATTGAACATCATGCCAAAAATAACCATTGGAATGGGAATCAGAAAAGGCTTTAAAACCAGAATGCATTGCTGGCTGTGGGCTTATTCCTCCCTGTTGGGCATGTGATACTTCATACATGCTGTTGTGACGTTCTGTAGCATTTGCCGTGGGATTATCAATGAGTGACGACCTTATGGATTCCTGATGATGTGATTGTGTTAGTGTGGAGCACAGAAGGGAAGCTGGACATGATGAACCCAAGATCCCATTATTGCCCTGCTCCATAATCTATCCCGTCTGCTGTGCCAAATCAGAAGCCACCCTGGTGGCCATGTGACCAGCGTGTACGAATAAGGAGGTTAGGTGTGAAATAAATAAATAAAGGGGGCACTGTGGCTTATAGTGTGATGAAACAGCGGGGGGGGGGGAAGGGCATCGTCATGAGGACTACGTGCTGTGCAACACACACTCTTACTTCCTCTATGCTTGCACTCAGAGTTAATTTCCATATATGCATTTTGGATTTCAGTCACTATATTCAGAAATAAAACCCCTAAATATGTCAAAACAAAACACTTGCAGGGCAGCCAGCAGCAGTCAGACAGACACAGATATTGAAATGGCTCATGCCATCTACGGTAAGTCTGGAAGTGTGGGCGGATGGTTTCCTGTCTGTCTCACTCTTGGGTTCTAGAGGACCATGGCCTGTATTAAAACACACTTAATATAATACGAATATCATTCATCTTTATGTAGGGACCAATATCTTGAGATATGTTTATTCGAGTCTGTGACCCTGGAGTAAACAGACAGAGCATACCAGTGGGATTCAAATATACAACATATCTTTACAGTGATGCCTCAGACACTGACACCATTCGAACAGTGAACTATTTAGGAGATGGCAAAAAGAGAGGAAAAGAAAAGAAACACTGAAAAGTGAGACGAGATGGCAGTGAGATGTTCAGGAGGTTCTATGATGGTTAAATTTCAAAGCCCCAGGATATCTATTTGTGCATGGCTTTATCAACAAAATAAAATTCCCAAATAAATACATAATTACATGACTGTTTTAGAAGGAATACACACACAGACCTTGATTTTTTTTGCCACTGCAGGAAATCTTCCTTATCTTATTAGACAAAATTAAATCCAAATATTTTTTGTATTTGTTTAATGTCTGAAAAAAAACGAATTTAATAGATGTCTTTGTAGATTTCTTCAGTCAAAACATGCTGTTAGAACAACATGCCCCAAATTTGATAGTAGGCCAGAAAAGATTCAACATAAAATTAAGTTTTTATTCTGAATAATATATGAACACTATATGATCACATTCACTGACCTAAAATAGAACCTTTAACCGCCATTTCACGGATACAGCTTGCAAGATAAAGAAAACAGAACAAAAAAAAAAACCAAATTATGCCGTTCTTATACAACTGACAGCCCTCTGCAGCCCCAAAGAATAGATAAGAACTGATTGGCACCTGATTTTCTTTTCAAAGTTTCTCTGGAAACTGTCAAAGTTACATTCAGCTGTGAACATTCTAGTTTATTTGCTGACTCACTTTTCTATCAGCTGAATGTGGCTTTTAACTGGATATTTTAATCAGCTCACAGAGGTATAAACTTCATGTAGCCTAAAGTCTTATACAGATTCTCTAGCCATGGAGACAATGTTAACTCATAGCTCCCCCTTGAGGATCATGTATAGAAGTGCAGACCTATAGCTTTAGAGTCCTCAAGCCCAAGGGTCTGTACTAGCGATGGCCAGATCGTATTGAGACTTCGTAATATTTAGCGGACGCTCCGTATCGAGGCGTGTGTCAAAATGGAGACATCACGTGATGTGATGTTTGAGGCCTCGGTTGCCCGGTGCTTGCCGTTCTAGCGCGTTGAATTTAGGTTGATTTTGGCGGGACATCTTGACTATAGATGTCCCATGAAGAATATGCGCTCGTGGGTTTTTGTCAGTGGTTGGAGACAGTTTTTCAGAAGTGTTTTTTTTTTGCGGTGGATTGCAACTTGTGCATTACTAAGACTAACAATGTAGATGAACTAGAACAAAAAGAGGAAGTTTTCGCCTGTTAGGGATTACTTTAGATTGCTCCCAATAAGGTGGGTTATGCAATAGTTTTATTGCATAATAATAATAGGCTAGACGGTGTTATTTAACATGTAAAGATATTATCAGTAGCTAAATGGTGTGATATGTTAAATTTACTTATACAATATATCCATAGGTGATATGTCAATGCAATATGCAAAAGTGATATCTTATAGCAACAACACCTCATCCATGTTGAGGTATTACCGTAGTGTGCATAATGCCACTGATTCTGATGGAAGTAGGCCTATGTAGCCTACAGTATTATTACTGCTATTAAAGCTTAGTAAGTTGGTGTGTTCCCTTGGCTTTAGCTTCCAGGGAGCTGGGTCAGGCATTGGTTGGCATGATTTTGTCACTTAACCTCTCCAGTTACAAAAACACCTCTTCACTGCTCCCCATTTATCAGTTACAAAAGCACTTTATCACATTTGTACATTCATCACAATAATTTCACTCCCAAATAGAATTTAAAAATATAATAACATGATTCATAATTATATAATTATAATTTATTATTACCAGTATTTATAGAAATGTACCACAATTGGTAAAGTGCCTGAAACTTCCTTAAATAAGCATGGTGCAATTTTTTCCTATTTATTCACCACTAGATGGCCTTAGTGAGAATTTGAATCTTAAGTGAGGCCTCATGAAATGAACCTTTTTGCAACACATTTTGATGAAAAGCTTCAAAGCTTCAACAAAGCCTCATCTTGCCATCACTAGTCTGTACCATGAGAGAGTAGTAAAGTCTTTACGCACAGAAGGATCACCACACACCAGTCTTGAGAGTGAGGGAATGGGTGAATGAAAGAGGCAGTTACAGTGGGGTTAGATGATAAGGAGGTCAGATTTAACCAGCCAAGTTGCTTGATTCACCATCTCATCATCCAAAAAATGACCTCTACGGTCAGTGTTATCATAATGATTGATTGACTAAGGAAAAGAGTGCCATCTACTGACCAATCACCAACATCACTTCTAACTTCAGCAATTCAGCTGAGACACCATTAGTCTTGGTACTTCCCCATGATAGACATAAATAGGCAGATAAAACATTTACATGTTAAATGTCAATGTGTAACATTAACATAATACACAAAGGCAACTCGGATGTGTATGAAATGCGCTTTATAAATAAAATTGCCTTGCCATAGTAGCAATGCTGCTCCATGTTTTCAAACTTAATGGTGGCATACCTTCAACAACAGTAGACTTCCTGCACGTAGGTGGTACCAAAGGGGCCAAATTTGTTGGTCTAACTCACAGACTAATATACAGTTTTCCAAAATCTTATGTTGTTTAACTTCGGAAATATTGATTGACAAATGCAAATTATGAAATTCCCCATCAATCTCTTTTTCTGAAGAAGTTGAAAAGAAAATGGCCACTAACAGGACAGTGATCCTACATGTCTCAAAATCAACCATGGACTACCTCAGACACACATGGTGAAGGCTTTGGAATGGCCGTTACAGTCCCAATTTAAAATGCATTTAAAATACGTGGGTTCATTTTTAAAGTACTGTGAGAGCAGACAACCAAACAATATAGTAGAAGAATTAGGTAGAAGAATTCTGCGAGAAATTATAAAAAGAATACAAAAAATGAATACAGAAATTTACTACAAAAAGAGGAATTTAAAATGTTTGTTGAATATAAATTCACTCATATTAATAACATTAATATCTCATAGGTCCCTTGGTGGGTCTTCTGGTAGGTTGTCCATTAGGCTGAACATCCAGCTGCAAATTTACCACTTGTGTTCACAAGGTGGCGCTGTGCTGTCATTCAACTCTGCCATATGCTCCTAATGGTGCCATTTTCACACCACACACAAAATGAAAACATGAAGGAACAGCTAGGCCCAATTCCTCTCGCAGTTGTGCATAAACATTGATTTATGATTTCTGTACGTTTCTGCAAAGCAGCAGCATAAAACATAGACCTTTCACATTGATGTGCCAGACTGCTTATTTATGTGCTCACACGTCCTTTCACAGTACACAAGAACTTTTACAGCCACCAGATGTGACGATACTAATGATTGCAGAGATGGCACAACTTAATTCCTCCATCCTTCTCCGAATGCTGTTCGTTTTAATGACTCCGCCTTCCTGAGAGCCATATTCTGAACGTTCCAAATGCACAAAGGTGCTTTATTATTACTTAAGGTAGGCTACTTACTTCAAGGTTCACGATTTTCTTGGAAACTTATTTTGGACTGATATGAAGTGTTATTCAGATCTTGTCTAAACCTTCACTTCAGAGAAACAGTACAATGTACAGAAAGTGTTGTGCTTGCATTAATACTGTGTAGTTAATCATGTGAAAGTCTGTATTGTTTAGAGAAGGATATTACGCTAATGTTATGGCAAATGATACCAAATGCAACAAGCAGATGACTGTCACTCAGTGACATTTTCTACCATGGGCCTGTCCTATTGGGCTGTGGAGAGGCATCAGATTCATTCACCCTGCATACGACCAGCACAAAAAAAGGAACTCTCATTATGGGAATAATTTAATTGTGCATCTTTATTTAAGCAACCAACATAGAAGTCAATGAGGGAACATGTAGAACACGGTGAGGCCCTTCCATGATGTCACAGGGCCTCACTAGAAACCAAATTGATGGAATAGAAGTTAAGAGTAGCACATGGCTAAAACATCACAAGCTACTCTGGAGGGGAGGAAGAAGAATGGTCCGGTTAGATCTTTCCAGGAAAGCTTCCGTCTTCAACTTGCCCATCCCACTTCTCCACCTGAAAGCCAGGAGAACACAATGAGTTTCTCTGTGGTGGTGCTGCTGCTTACCAGCCCCTGCCAGTAGCCTTGGGCTGTCCAATGGATGCTTCTAGGTGGCTCTTTTAAACTGAAAACCACACGGTACTCCTTGAGCTCTTGAGTGGATCCTTTGATGAAAGACTGCAATTCAGCACAACTGATCAAAGAACCTAAATCTCTATTAAAATGTTTTTGTTTTTTTCTCCCCCTACCCGCGCCCGAACTTCTCCAGCAGCTTTTAGGAAGTAAACTTACGAGGGTTCAAATTAGTGTGCTACACGAATGCCCACACACAGCAAGGCTTTGTCTTTTACAACCAAAGTTTCTCTTTGTGCAAATGATTGACTGGCTAAGCAAATAAGATCAAACCAAGCTAAAGAATAAATAACAAAAAAGGCTGACAGATGTGTACCACATTTAGGTGAGAAAGGACAGCTTGCCAAAGGCTGAGACATGACCACTAAACTAAATATCCCAACACAAATCACCTGGTTCTAACGTAATAGGATGGTCTTGTAGGTCATGAGCTAAATGCCACTAGCCAAAAGGAGGCAGCGTGCACGCTAGTGGAACACAGGGTAACCAAAGAAAACACTGCATTGAAAGCAGTCAATAGAAAGGCAATCAAAGCCTGTCAGTACTAACATCTCAGCTGCTGTACTGGCACTCTTCACAGCTGGCGGTGAGCCACGCTGTCTGTGGCATTGACAAACTGCGTCACTATGAGCGATTTATGCCATCAGTGTGGAGTCTCTCGTTTCACACCTACAGCTATTCAGGTTAACCTCCAAAATGGGCTACTGGGTAAGAACCAAACAGATTTGCAGACTGGATAACATTCAACAGTAGTTCATTTATACACAGACTTCAAGCATAAATGGATTGTGTGAAAGAGACAACATGGCTATGTCGTATGGTCATACGGCCATACAAATTTGGATTGGTTCCCACAGATATTAGTTTGCTGTTGTCAGTAAGCAACTTTGCCCCCTTAGCCCTTTACCCTTCCACTTTTCCATTTTAAAAATAGCAGTTACGATAAAATGGTCCTCTTATCATCATCATCATCATCATCATCATATTAAGGTTATGTACAAAATAAAGAAACTTTAAGTTTGAGAAAACATGGTTTTAAGGAATCCCTACTTTAGAACTACTCAAAATTAAAAGGAATAATTTGTGTAAAACAGTCTATAACTTCTCTAGACCTGTAGGCAAATTCTTAAGAACCTGCCTGCTTGATATCAGTTAACATGGCAAAGTCAGTAAGTATCTTTGTGCAGCATGTAAAGGGTGAGAGTATTGATAGTATTGGAATCAGAATATATGCATCATTATTATTCTCATGGCAGGTTAGGACCATTTCAGTTAGGCCAGGCTCAACCGTCTTACACATGACATGACATGTTGTCGTTCTTGTCATGTGTAAGACTGTGGGCCTGTCCAGATAATAAAACTTGCTTCACGTGCACCGCTTTTAGACCACATCCATTCAAGTATACAGTCAGTTTCAACAAGGCAATCTTACCCAGCTCAGGGGGCAAAGACTCTTGTAGACTCTCTGGTACCAGTCACATGGGGCTACGTCCTGGCCTTTATCTGACAGGGCCTTGTTACACCTGTGGTAATCTGTGAGGGACAATAGGGAAGAGTGCATTAAGTGAGAATATCAGCTAGACATGAAACTAGGTAGGAAATGGCAGAAACCTTACAGAACACCAGATATCTATTTCACAGCATCTTTGGATGATTGTTGCAGCATCCACATTAAGAGTCCTCAGCTCAAGACTCAAGCTGTAGCTTATGAGACCGCTATTTCATGTGTCTCCTTTTCTTTCAATTATGCTCTAGCGCATGTCAAAAGTGCCCCATCCATGGCAGAATCATTTTACAGTAAACAGTGCATGTATGAAATTGCCAGCAAATACTACATGATGTGACACCTAGATTGGTATGACTTCACCAAGCAAGCTACTCTTATTTGCTAGAACACCTGCGGGTGCACCAGGCACCACACCCAGGCATGCACAAATAGTTTTAAAACTAGCAGTTGATAAATTTGCTATGCAATTCTTCTTGTTGAAGACATGGTATGTGGATTTACAGTACCTTCAGTCTGATTTTATACTGGTTTCATTTCAATTGTCTGCATGACACATGGCTCCTTGGAATAGGGTCCCCTCAGTAATGATCAAGAAAGGATACCTGACCTTTCCGCTACTTTGTTAAGACCAGTGGCAAAATGAATGACACCCACAAGGACAAGATTTTGGCTGTAGCCTAAGCTTCGTAAGATTGAAGCTCATTTACCTAGGTAATTCTGGTAGCAATTCTTTGTCTGGTTGGTGTTGGGGAAGCGGGCGTCGAAAGGTGCCGTCCTGTAGTTCTTGATCTTCTCCTCGATGTGCTCGGCCATAGTTAATGACTTGTTGACTCACACTGCAAACATAAACAAGCCACTAGTAATGTAATGAATCGCCGGACAAGCCATATTTTTGAATAGCAGTCAGTTCTAAGGTGAGTTTCGCAAAGTACTGTTATGACCCAACTATTAATAGCCTATTAACAACACACAGGAGAGCTGGATGTCATGACAGCCATCCTGAATCTGTTCCCGGCATCACTGATACTAGCAAGTCAGCTAAAGTTATCGCTAGCTAACGCCAGTAAACTAGACCAGACAGAATACTTGACTAATGACGGCGGCTTAAATGCATCACTAACAAATCAAATAACAGACGGAAGTGAGCATTTTGATAACAACTGTTCTTCTTTCACATAAATGAACACCGTCATCTCCTTAACTAAACAATCATTCTGGGACCTTCGATAACCTTGCTAGCGCATCGCAAGCTAACTAGCACTAGCTTGGATTATACATCTACTTGGAAAATTAGCTTAGCTTGACAGCTAACCGGTTGGCTAGGTTCAACGAAAATATTGGCTTCGAATACAGGCAGTTTCCTTTGACACATTCAACATACATCTAGTATATATTGAACAACTTACCTTTACACATGATGACATCGCATTTTTAAACGCAAAGGTATAGCATATGGATGCAAACAATATTTGTGGACTGGCCTACCTTGAGAATGTGTCCTCGCTCTTCTAGATGTCCTCTCGTGAAGATGGCGTCATGGAACGCAAAGGGTTGTGGGATGTTGAAGAAACCAATGTAAAGCTTATGTGGGGTTGGGCCGTAGGGCAGGGGCGTTGTTGGGGTGAACAGTTGGCACATCAAGAGTACCTAGGCTAAATTGGAGAGGTGCACAAGTTTGGTTTCATATCTTAAATTGGGTGGAAAAAACTACCCAGGAAAACAAACAAACAAACAAAACATTGTCAGTTTCAGTCGCTGTTAAGTTAGGCATAATAAAGCTTTACTTGGGCTTTCAATGAATATTAGGCTGTTATTGTTTTCTCTCCCAAAGCACCTCCTTACAGTGAAATCAACAGGATGGACAGAACTGAGTTGGTTCTATATTTGTCTCTCTCTGTCACCAAAGGAACTAATTTTTCTTTTCCAGCTGAGGACTGCTTCCTCTCAGCACTCCTGGTAGGTAGGAAGGAGGCTGAAATGTGTAAGGATTCTATTTGCATTAGGCTTCATGAATATCCATATATCTAAATGTCCTCTAAATATTTACAATTGATTGGCTGGAATGATTAATTTAATTTAAAAGTTAAAATCCAATAACTTCCTGCTTTTGAAGTGCTGGATCCAGGAAATGAGGGGCTGACATATAGGCGATCTGACTGTACAGAGCTCCAGCTGGACAACATCCGCACATATTTACTGGACAGTCACTGTGTAAAAATCTTCTTTGGGCTAACAGATGGAATCATGTGGTGCTTCCTTTAGTTAAAAAAAAAAAAAAAAAAACTGTTATGAGACACAATTGAGACCACTGACGCAAAGGAGAGAGGCCTTGCACTATTTGAGTAACCTTTGAATAGGCTATTGTCTGAGTGTAAAACTACGTATTACAATCTAAAACAAGTAGTGTTGAAAAAAATAATCTAGCTCACAGAGTAAAGTGCTTGCAGTGACAAGGTTAAGCCAAAACAAAACAAAAAGGGAATGAAAGGCAGATAATATACAGAGAGAGAACATGTGTTTTGTGATTTGTTTAGTCCTATTTTTGAATGAATATGAGATATTTTATGTCTTTACCAGGAGAGTTCTCCCACATCTATCTCTTCCTTATTTCCTGCTACAATCTTCCTGTTGTAGACGGGGGTCAGTGGTCACAGATGTCCCTCCGAGTGGACCTTCCTGTTCAGCCATGTTGGCTTCCTGTTCTTGGCTGGTACTTTTATACTAGTTAACATTTTCTTATTGTACCTTTAAAAATACCCCCCCCCCCCCCACACACACACACACACACACAAACCTCGTCATTAGTGGACTGTAGCTGTCTTTCGTCACCTATATCTCAAAAACTAGAGGTGTGTCGTCTTCCCTGAAATTCCCATGTTCGTGTTATCAGCATGTGCATGTTATTCTCCATTATCAAGGGTTTATGAAGTCATTTGGTGAATGAATCTTAACTGCAACACTCTTTGTTAATTACGTGTGTGTTTAAGTAAGTAGGTCCTTTTCCCCTTTATCCCCAAGTGTGTATCCAAGTACCCTTTGTTGTCTAGTATTAGGCAATTTGACCATCTGTTCTGGTCAATGCACACCAGATTAACTTCAACCTTCATTATTAGTGTTGGTATGTAGGTAATGTACTACAATGATTAGGGGTTATAGGGTATGCAACATGGACTTCTCTCTGCCTGAAGTCAACTCCCCAGTCCTCTCTCTCTCCCCTTTCTCTCTCCCTCTCTCTCTCTCAGGATATAGGTGTTGTCCAGTGAAAAGGAAGGAAATTCTGTCACTAAGAACAATGGGTTTGCTTCTCTATCTATAGACACAGTGAGTGAGAAAGAGAAAGAAAAAGTGGGAGAAGGCAAAAGAAAGTTAAGTTGTTAGAAAAGACTGATGAAGAAAGGATGGAGCAGAAGATGAGCGTAATGTAAAAAAAAAGAAAACAAAATCAAGACAACACTGAACTGAAATATAGATAAAGTAAGGAAAGCTGTTGCCAAGCGATCATTTTCAAAATGGAATGTAATCTTGTTTGTGGAGAAAGAAGAGGTAATAGACAGTAAACTTTCAACAAGCAACTTGAGAAAACTGGAATATTAAAAACATCTGTGCAGAAGAAGTGTACCTGCAACACCAACAAGTTATTGTGAGTGAGTCTGACAAGATTTGTCATAGTAATAAATCAGAGTCTGCTTTAATATTTATATTTGAAGTGCTTTATCCTCTTTATTCTGAAAACTGTTTTATGTTGTTGATTCTGGCTTCTGCACAATATTTGCCGCAATGATATCAATTATCATCTGGTTGTATGGTCCGTATGTATTGATATAACTTTTAGATTCTGACCTTGACCAAGTGAACTCTGATAATAACAGAGTCTGGGTAAAAAAAGAGTGAGAGGTTGAGATCTCTTCTACAAAGTGCTGAATAAGACTTAAGCAAGTTAAAAAAATGATGCTCTCTTGGCTGAAGCAGGGAGAAACAGCATGACCTGTGGCTTGCTCTCTTTGGGATTTCCCCTCAGACATGGGGCCGGAGGGGGACGGGGTGAGGGTGTGGATCGAAAAATAACATGAAATACTACTACAGCACGCAAGTAGAAATGGCATGGTTTGTGCTCACGTTTAAGCAAACAAAATACATCAGCAAAATTTTGGCCCTTGTGGACTGCACCGCCGGTTGATAGATATTCCTCTTATCCACCCTGGGTAAACTCACATGACGTGTGCATGACCTAGGAGACTGCGCTTAGCCCAGCCTTTCCACAGTCAGAGCAACTGTTTTTAATTATTTCGCTGGAAAAGCTAATTTTTGCAATCCTTTCAGCAATGTGTGTTTGTTAGCAAACGTGAAAGATTTGTCTCTTGTGAGATGTTAGTCATAGCTGAGCATATTGTTGGGGGAAGTGGAACACAACCTTGCCCTGGTGTCCTGATGACTCAAAATTGCATTTTCTCTCAGTCTTCCTGACTGACATCATAACCATGATTCAATTCTTGAAAACTGATTGGACAGAGAAAGGTAATTGGATTGTACTGAATGAGGCTCAGGACAGACGCAAGGGCAATACAAAACTTCTAGGCAATACATAAACTTCTAGGTTTGGGGGAGCCAGCTTTCAACTCCAATACCTAGGACACTGAATAGGACATTTCTGTATGTCTCTCCCTTTCCCCTCCTCTTCTCCCCCACCCCACCCCACCCCCACACTACCCCCACATCCCTCCCCTCTTTCAGATGGAAGAATCTGGCAGCCCGCGCTTCAGGAAGCTCCATTTCCCAGTGGGCCTGTGGATAAATTCTCCCCGTAAACACTTTGCCAAACTGGGAGCTCGCTGGCCGAGTGCTGCCTCAGTCAGGTCAGTCTCCTGAATGTCCCCTCTGTTCCCTGACACACCACACCCACACACATCTGTATGTTTTCATTGAAAAAACATATCTGCCATTTTCATAAGAATGGCTGCCTGCCTGAAAAAAGACGTGTAAAAATGCCCATCCGGTGCTGACTTACAAGTCAACTGAGGCTGTAGAATGTCTTGCATTCATCTCGTTTCAGCTCATTTACCGAATGTCGTAGAGAGCATCTAGCAATCACGTCTGTGAAAGTACCTATGTCAGAGCGTAGTGCTTTAATTAGTTTAGAGAAGCGCACAATCCAATAAGGAGACCTGACACATCCTATTGCCAGTGATTGTGACGGGGATAGCAGTAATTGAAGGATCTGAATGGGTTGAGGACTCTGTGTGACTCACTTTGACGGCCTTTAATTCAGATCTCAGGAGATGGACACTTTTATCCAACTGCATTTAGTCCAATATTACTATACACTGCACTATATTGTTGATTCTATTAGGGTAAATAATCTATACAATCTGTGATGTCCTTCTATTTTTTAGGCACCCATATGTGTAGGTGTTTGTGTGTACTGTATATGTGCTTGCTTATTGTTGAGGTATGTGTGTGTGGGTGTGTGTTTGTTAATGTGCTTGCTTACTGGTGAAGTTTGTGCATGTGTGTTAATGTGCTTGCTTTTGGGTGAGGTGTGTGTGTGTTTATATGCTTGATTACTGGTGAGATGTGTGTGTGTGTGTGTGTGTGTGTGTTTATTGCTTGCTTACTGGTGAGGTGCGTGTGTGTATGTGTGTGTTTTTGCTTACTTATTGGTGACGTGGAGGCAACGGGTTGTTTGTCATTCCCTCATCCATTTTCGTCATGTCATCCTCTCTTTATAACCCCCCCCCCCCCCCCCCCCACCCCCACACCCCTCAGATCCAACACGAGCTCCGATGCCGCCTCCCTGCACGAGGCTTCTTCTGTCCCCTCCTCCGCCCTGTCGGCCTCCACCCCTTCCCTGGTCGCCCCCTCCCCCTGCTCCTCTCCCTCCCCCGCGTTCCTCCGGCCTCGGCCTGCTGCCCCCCAGTCCCGTGCCAAGCGCCTTTCCCACCTCTTCCTGAGGGGGCGCTCTAACAGTGACCGTGACCGGGCCATAGGGGACCGGGAGAGGGAGCTATGGGCCCATTCTGCTGCCTCGTCCACCCACCACTACCTGCCCCCGGCCTCATCCACTGCCCCTGGGCTCATTAAGATCTATGGGGATGCTCTGTCCAGCGGTGCCAACTATCGTAGTCTCCTGGCCAACATCCACTCCACTGCCAGGCAGCTGATCGCTCAGGTCATCACCCGCTACACTGAGAGAGAAAGGGACACTGAGATTGATGACTCAGGTAAAGAGAACAGGCCTCATCTCTCTACAGTAGGGGTTGTCAAACTGTTTTCCAGATTGAAAAATGAACTGCTGTGGACCAATACAAAATTCTATAGGAACCTTATGTATGGAGTATGTTGCCTGTTGTCTTGTTGCACATTGTATGTCTAGTACAATGTGTAAGTACGTGTTGCCCTCTGAATTAATGCTACTTCAGGTGGGATCCATTTTGGTCAGCAATGTTATTGAGTCATTAACAGAGAAGTTGTTCAATGTTACTGAATGCTGGCAGTAGGAACCAGAAAATTTGATGCCACATAGACCAAATAACAAGCTGGTAAACAATGTTAAGTGAATGGGGCACGGCGAATTGAAACCGAAAGTAAGTCACTATGCCCCATTCACTTAGTCTAAGTTGCTTACACTATTTGGTTCTATATTTTTTTATTCTTCACTATTGGTCTATATTTTTCAGTTCTTTTTCCTACTGACAGTACTTGGTGACCTGAAATAATACTTCCATAGATTGATTCACACCTATTTTCTCCTTTGACATCATTGTTGTTGTTATGTTTCACTGAAGCATTTCTGACATCAGGTTGTTGTCCTTGGCTGATACATTCTACACAGTATTAAACAATGAAAAAGCGAAAAGTCCCTTCATGAGGCCTGAATAGTCCTGCTTCCTCTCACACCTGCTTAGCTCTCCAGAAACATTCCCCCGAGGACTTCCTGTTGTGCGATGTCATCGGAAAGCCCATCCTGCGTCCAGATGGAACCTTCCAATGGGAGACGGAGTGTCGGAGGGGCGTAGCGCCCTGGGAATGTCCCTTGCTCCTCGTGGACATGTGGCGGCCTAAGGACGGCTACGAGAGGCGCTTTGAAATCCAGCGACGGGAGGACTACGAAAGGGAGGAGAGAAACAGAGAGCAGGAGAGAGAGAGAGATGGAGAGAATGCACAGGGTAGGAAACTGCAGAGACTATTTAATTCAATTCAATTTTATCACTTCACCACCACCAATGAGCAACTGCAGACTATAGACTACAGTATACAAGCTTGCTATGTTGTGCATAGTTACTGTGAGAAGGCTTAAACACACACCACACACTGGTATATAAAACAACACTTATAAATGCAATACTTTTGTTTGCACTGTTTAGTTCGCTGGAGAAGAAGCCGTATGTCATCCGGTGGTGGGCCTGAGGAGAACGAACGAGGCCACCGCGGACGCAACACAGAACTCAGAAGAAGCATCAGTGACATGAACCTGACCTTGAGACGTCGCCAAGGTAACAATGCTGCCAATGACCCCCGAAAGTCAGGCAATGTCCAAAACAACAACACAGGAGCCAGTGACCCCAGGAAGAACATTGTGAGCATGATTGCTACAGAGGCTTCGGAAGTAAGTCAATCAAAACAACAAACGTTAAAATCACTAAAGCATTATAGAAATAAATTGAGCATTAGAGAAATAAATGTGTTGGTGAGAGCTCCCTAAATAGCATTTATTAAGTGGAAGAAAGAACAGTGTTGAACCATGCTGACCACACAAACTCTGTCTCAAAAGGGCTCGAAGGTGGGCAACGAGTTGGTTAGGCGCACCAGAGCTATGGAAGAGGAGAGGGACATCTCGGCCTGTGACCTGGAAGTGATGTCACAGAGTCTCATCCTCCCCCCCACAGACCGCCCCTATTTCCTGCTGCTGCAAGGCTACGACCAGAGCAAGGCTAGACTTGCGTCCGCCGCGCTATCAAACTTGGCACATTACATCATACCTGCATCTCTTTAATCAGCGCATACCATCACCGCTTCCCTACCTTTGACAGGATCTCCCAGTGAACATACAGCACAAAAACAGCTATAGAGAGCCACACAATAGTCAAGCCGAACAGCACAGAGGGCCAGTGTCTGTCTCTGGTCACCGTGCACAATGACCTCACACACGATTCCATTGTAGAAAATTGTAACACACTTCATGCCTTATCTCTAGGCTTTTTTAGCCAACTTAGAATTGAAGATGAAGATGATGTTTGCGACCGCCACACATGATAACAGAGGACTCTCTTCCTCTACCTCCATCTCTAAACTCTCTATCTCTCTGTCTCTGTTTTTCCTCCGTGTTGTTGGTTTGGTTGCTCTCTCTCAGGACTTTGTTTTGTACATAATGACCGGGCACACACACGTCTTTGGGAGGAAGCCAACGCTGCGGGAGCGAGAGAAGGAGAGGGAGAAGGAGAGGAAGGGGAAGAGGCCCCTGAAAGTGGACACATTCCTTTCGGCCCCTGACCTGCTTGTGCGCCACCTGCTGGTCAGGAGAGACTCGGCCGTACCTGAGCACCCTCGCGGACAAGGTAACACACAGCCAGAGTCACCTGGGTCAGTCACATAGATTGCCCTGAGAAGAGTAGCCAGCCCCCCCCTGGGTTAGTCACATTATGTGTTTTTTTTAAGAGGGGTTATTTTTGGTATAGTATTAGAAAATCCCTAATCACTCTTTAAGTACAACTTTTCTTGTCCATGTAATCCTATGACTCCTATGGAGAAATCAGTCAAATATCTAAAAGAAAGTCAGGACTAGAAAAATGTGTCTCAGCTATTGGCTCTCAGATCAGGCACTGAATACAATATATATAACTCACTGATGGCAGAATATCAAAACTTGCTTTGCATCATAATATCTTGGATATCTTATTATAACTTGACCAAAAAACTGTAATGACTATAATTACTGAGAACTTGACTGAGAAACGGTATTTTTGATCAAATCCTCTGGACGTGTCAACAGTGTGTAAGTTGTCTACCTTTTGTTCTTTAGTGTTTGTAATTGGTTGATGGATGTTAGTGTATTGACTGGGGCATCATACATATACTGTAAGTGTGTTGGTATGCAGTGTGTGTCACCTAATTGATCTGTTCTAAATATTCTGGCACATTCTCAGCACTGGTGCGCCCTTTCCGAGGCGGAGCTGTCACTCACAACGGAGCCCCACTGTACAGGGAAGCTGTGCTGAAACCCGGAGATCTGCTGGGTCTCGGGGGTCACTTCCTCTTCCTGTACCGTGACCCCCGTGTGACCCCTGCCCCTCCACTGGCTCTGCCCCTTCCCTGGCAGGCTGACTCATCTGCTTCCTGTGGTGCGGCGGCCATGTTGGACCGGCAGGAAGCGCTGAGGCAGTATCTGGGCTCTGACGAGTCTCTGCTGCGGTTCCAGCCCAGGCACGCAGACACGCTGCTACAGGTGAGCAATGGGAACAAGTCAGCGTTGTTACTCGTTCAGCCAACACTGGCACTGATAAGCACTTCCAAACAACCGAGCATTGTTGTTACTGTAGACAACAAACTCCTTCAGAGAGCACTTTAGGTGCCTGTTAATTCTAGAGGATTACAGGAACAAGTGCAGAATCAAAAGAGCACTGCCAAAAGCAGGAATAGCTTGCAGGCGGCTTCTGATAAAAGGGTAAAAGGCTGTCTCAGATCAGACCTGCAGCTAAAACTGTTCTTGTTTGGCATCAAGTGTGTATCATTTGACACATTATAATAATAACAGGCAGGGCCTTTCCATTAGACAAGCTTTACACTGGGGGAGTTTATGACACTTACAGAAAAGGCACCTAGATCAATACCAGCAACAGCCAAGAATAATGTGCTCTTTTGTCAGATTCTCTTGTGTTTGAAATCCTTAAGCTCATATCATTATGCTCATATCAGTTCCACCTGTTCATACGGCCACCTATTTATTAGTACATAATTATTACCAACTCACTCCACAGTATATTAGTATATTGTAATTTACTGTATATTTTAGTTTATTGCACTTGCTTCTCTTGCCCTTTTAATTAGAATCTAAACCAGATTCTTTTACCTTATTTATGTATGTGTATTGACAATAAAGCTAAATCTAATCTAAAAAAAAAATCTAATCTAATCTAATCTTTCAGGAGATCATCTCTAAGAGCTCTTCCCCCGACACAGCAGGAGGCGCTCTTGCCCCTGCCTATCTACTATCAGTCATGATTGATTATGCCTCCAAACACCTGGACCCTGCCCTCACGCCCCAGCTCTTACTGAAGGCGGCCACACACATCAAAGGGGTTGTGTGGGTGAGTGGAAACCTATGGATACTACTGTAAACCCAGAGAAGCTGATACCTCTAATTACTAATTACAGCAAGTTAAGGAACAAGTGTATCATCAGAACACATCTTCAGTTATATTATATATTTGCCCAATTAGTTAGGTCAAGCTGCAACTATATACTGTATTGGAGTTGAGTAACTGTGACCCAAACACTCAACATTACCACAACACTCAATGCATGTTCTGTTTTTATGAAGATAGATTATGTACTTTATCTTCACTTCCACAATTCCGATGCAACACTCTTAAGTCTCTAAATGAGTATCTCTCTTTACCACCAGTATGTGAAAACACCAGTCCTTTGAAACAGGGTCAGTTATGCAAATATATCACCTCACAGGTTAACCGGCTTTTATTACCGGCATTTATTACTAAAACAAAATGAACTGCAGGGAAAATCTTAGCAGCAACAGATAATCATTTAGTTGCAGCATTAGAGAAGACAGAGACTTAGGGGAAAATGTGATAATATTTGTATAATTCCTTGTTTTATGTGCTCCCTGAGCACATTTTTGTAGCAGAGGTCAAAGAGATTGCGAGGACTACATTTATTGAGCTATGCCTGCAGACATGTTCTTAATACTCCCTTGTTGAGCAAAGGGAATGCTGTCAGTGCTTTGCCAAGAGATGTAATGGAGACAGAAACGTTTGGAGTTTACATAAACATGTTAGATCAGATGATGGATTTGTTTAAGGGCTGTTGATGTTTTCCTTGCCCCCCTTGAAACGCTTGGCTGTCTCCAAATGCACCTCTCCGAGATCCCACTTCAGATTCAGCAGTAGCTCCAGACAGATGGGTTTTCACTGGAATTCTGCTTGAGTTTGTAAACAGAGGTAGAGACTGATGTCATTCCCACTCCTTCGGAAAATGTGCTGTCATTGTCCGGATGAATCAGTCAGACATTCCCTCCGTCATTGAGCTTAATGTGGCCTAATCTTTGTGCCCCTGTTCCTTGCCTGCTCTACTCTTTTCAGGACAACATCAAAGAGTTTGGGGACAAGCATCCCACACAAAAGTAAGAACATTTCCGTGGTTAAGCTGCATTTTGATTTACAGTTTTGAATTTACAGTCTGTTTTTTTTATTTTTTTTATTTTACATATTTTACATTAAAATGCAGCCTGGATGAAGGCAGCATAATGTTGGATAATCTGTATAATAAACTACAGACTCTATGCCCATTGCTCAAATATATAAAACTTATGTAATTATGTTACTCATTAACAGCAGCATTAACAGCAACACTCATTTCTGCATATGAAATATAATGTTATGACACACAATGTTTAGATATTCTGAATGAAACATTAGGCTGTATGGTATGTTCAAAGTTGTTTCTAAATGTTTGACCTTGTCATGTGTTAAATCTCAGCCCTACGGACTCAAATGGTGACCTCAGTCCCCCTGCGGTGCAGCTTCTAGCATCAGACCTGCGCCCCCTAATGTTCTGGATGTCTAACGCCACAGAGCTCCTCAACTTCTTTCAGGTCAAGGTTGAGGCAATGGAGAAAGAATGGGAGTTTGAGGGTAAGAGTGGACTTTTTTTTTGTAAACATTGTACAGTCAAGAACAGTCATGTTTGCTATCCCAAAACATCTAATTACGGCAGACCAATGAATGTTTTGTCTACTGAGCTTCGGTTTAAGCTTCACACCTAAACATTAGACAAAACAATTAACTGACAAATCCAAGTTAAAAAAAAAAAATCAACCGTTTATTTGATGGCTGTAATGTTTCTACCTCAGCTGTGTGTATCATACACTGTGAAGTTTTAAAGCAAAGTTACATAGGCACTTGATTACGGGTGTAATCTGGCAACCAACCTTCAGGTTCAACAGAATAATATCAAATATTTTGATTCCCTGACCCACAGCTCCAGGTGACCCTGTTCTAACAGCTGACATGGACACTTGCTCTGAAGCTCTGACGCAGCTCGACGACGTCATCATGCACACTTTCCAACAGTGTGTATATCACCTGACAAAGGTAAAAATGCATTGGGAGTTGTGGAGGCATTGGAGACCAGGCGCCTACTATCAAAGGAAATGACGCACATCCCTAATTTCACATATTAAATGTGGTGCTAGTTTGCTAGTTTGCACAACAATGGAAATTTTACACAATAGCTGCAGGGTCCCTTCATTTACCCCATTATGTTTCAAAGCCATTCTCTTCACTGGATTTATTCATCCATCTATCCTTCCACCAGACCTTGTACACGCTGCTCCCAGCCTTGCTGGAGACCAACCCTTTCTCTCGAGAGGAGAAAGAGAAGGAGAAGGAGCAAGCCAAGACAAAGGAGAGCAAGGGTGGCGAAGGTGAAGCCGAGGGGGGTGGAGGAAGAGAAGGAGAGGGGGAGGAAGAGGAGGACGTGTCTACTCTGCCTCCCACCGTTGCTGGGCTGGTGGAAGTGTACCGTTGCTCCCTGCAGCTCACTAGGTGTTTGACTTGAACGATTTCTCTATTTTTCTATATGGCCCTAAATCCTTCAAAGTGTAAATATTATATATATATATATTTTTTTTTTATATATATATCATTTTTGAATCTATTCACTTGCTTTTATCTTTGTAAAGCACATTAAACTGCCTCCTCTGTGTATGAAATGCACTATATAAATAAACTTGCTTTGCCTCTCCTTGCCCAGGGATGCCTGCCTCTCTCCACCTCTCACCTCTCAGACCTTTGGCTACCTATTCTTCTTCACCAACACGTCCCTGCTCAACACGCTGCTGGAGAGAGGTAAGTGACTACTGGTCTCTGAACAGGCTTATAACGCCATGGTACAGTAAAAAGTAATAGGAATTGTAACAATGATGCTGATGGTGGCACAGGTGCTAAAAGTGGTAGAGGTGCCATTTGGCAACCGGAGGGTTGCAGGTTCACTCCACCTGACCCCAGATACTCCTGGTGGCAGGAGGCAGCCCCCGCCACTGGTGTGTGAATGCATGTGTGTGAATAGTGAATGTGAGGCAAACACTGTGATAGTAATTTTAGATTACCTAGTTGACATAGAATATTCACTCTCTCTCAACTGTAAAGCACTTTGGGTTCTCGTAGGGGTAGAAAAGCGCTACTAATATGCAGTCCATTCACCATTTGTAACAATGCTAATAACAATGCAGACTCTTCACTGAGTCTGAAACTCATATGATCTTGTTTGTCAGATGGGCTCTTTTCCTGGTCAAGGGCGGTTCAGATTCGAACTAATCTGGACCTGGTGCTGGACTGGCTTCAAGGTGCTGGTCTGGGGGACATTGCCTCCGAGTTCCTCAAGAAACTGTCGGTCACCGTGAACTTCCTTTGCGTTCCCAAGACACGCCTGATCCAGGTAAAATGATTACAGTTTCATTACAGATCCAGGTAACATTACATGATTTAAGTTTTATAGGGAATGTGGTCTTCCGTCTGTGTTTTTATACAACAACAGTCAGGGGTTGTGTACATGAGCATATCATGGCATTTTACATATTTGCCTTCATGCTCTGTGTAAACATCACCAGGGGAGTCGTAGTGACGGAAAAATGGGGAATGACTTGCTAGGGTCCCAAGTAGGGGGAGAGCCCTTAAGGAGTCTGGATTATTTTCCTTTAATTATTAATATTTTAATGTTTAAAATAACATGGGCACAGCTTTTGCATAGGGCCCAGAAATTGGTGCTACATCCCTGGACGTATACTGTATGCCTCAATAATCAATGATCAATTATCTCATTAATATTATCACATTAATAAAGCATTAATGTGGTTGAGCTGAGCTGTGGATCTGCCCAGGCTTTGTTCCTAGACTAATACAGATAAAACATTAGTGTTTTCCTGTCCCTGTTGCTCATATTTGCATAAGTGCCATGAGGCAAGGCTACTGTATAAGGCGCTTGTAAAAATTTAAAATAAATTGAATTCAATGACATGTTGCCACCAGAGTGTTGGTTCTTTAAGTGCAAGCAATGGTGTTCTAAAGGGCTTTTGGTTCTAATTCTAATTCTAATTCTTTGCCCTGTCTGATGTGTTCTCCTGTCATCAGTCTTCATGGTCGAGGCTGCTGGAGGAGCATGTTCTGCTGAGTCCCTCTCAACTCCATCATCTCCTGACCCATTACAAGCTGGGCCCGGCCCGGGCCCCACCTGCATCCTGGGCCCCGCCTCCCGGTACAGAACTCAGTGGAGGTAGGCAGTGTAGTCCTTCAGCAGTACGGCCTTCAACAGGGACCTCTGGGGTTATGTTCCACCACTGACATTCTTTGACTTATTCCCTTTAGATATTTTCGAGAGCTTCCTGGATCATCCTCCACTCATCCTGCCAAATGAGACGCCCCGCTTGGACCTCTCTCAGCCCATCCCGAATCCTGAACTGCAGAAGGAAATGACACGCCTGCGCACTTTCCTGTGGGGGCTGGACCAGGATGAATTGCCGGCCAATCAGAGGACGCGGCTGTAGTGTCACGCTTATGACAGATCTATGGACTGAACAGAACACCTTGTTTGAATATAGATTGCTCAAGCTGAGGTTGGGATATAAGGCCTGTGGCTTTGTGTGGTAATCAGTTCTCTAGAGAGATCTGCAGGTGCAGTACAAAAATCTGTTTCTACTCAGAGTAGTGTTTAATCAAAGTGCATTATAACTGACATGTGATACTCATCTTGTTTGAAATCTGTTGCCTGGATGCAATGGATTCTTGTGAAAAGTGGAGACCAGGTGGCCAATAATAAAAATATCCACATGAGAGAGGGCTTTCCATAAAGAATAATACCTCCTCACACCTCCTTACACACACACAAACACACACCATGATGTGGAACATCACATTTGATGGATGACTTGTGCATAATGTTCCAATAGGTGAGAAGAAAAGAAATGGAATCATCTGCCAGGGATACTTTTCCTAAGCCGTCATATTAATTAATTAATTATGTTACTAACCATGTGGACCAAATGACCATATCATATCCAGACAATATTCTTTTTTTGTTGTGTATTATCATGTTTTATACGAATGTATTACACCGCATAGAATATTAATAAAGTTTTGAAGATTTTAATTATCTGATTTTTAATATACGCAAATTAGGGGTCCTTGTTGAAAAAATATTTGCTGACACTCGTCCCTGTGGTTCTCTTTCCAAACACTGGGGGGCGTGAATGCCATGTGGCCATTAGCGAGTGTTCCGTATGTGGACTTTGATTTGAACTATTTAAATCTTTCACAAGTCTGTTCACTTTAAATTTATGAGAGCCACTGTTGTTGTGCCAAGAATAGCAGTCTGAGTCCTAATGAGCACACTCTGTTATGTGCGCTCCTCCTATCTGTCTTTGTTTTGGATCAGACCGCAGGGTTGTGATGGTGAGATAGGAGGAGAGTGCTGTCCTCACAGCTGTCATTTAAAGTGCACCCACCTGTTTGATGTCCCCGTACAAAATGAAGACAACTTGTGGACTAGCAGAAAGGAATACTGGGGACAGGTTTTTAATTGGGCCTTATACTCTGCAGAAGCCGGTCTAGAATGTCAATGCCACCACAGCTTGCGACACACATTATCTCGGGGAAGTATTGCGTGGGTGTTATGTAATTAGTTTTCATTTACAGTAAAGTACACTGAGATGCCCTTGAATCACACCAGCTGTGTGCGAAGATGAAGGAGGAGGCCACGTATGCGTTGTTGTTTACTGGTATGTGTGTGTTGCAAGACAAAAAAGAGCGTGCGCCACTGCACGTGCCAGCATTTGAGGCTTTCATTTGTTTGGCCCGAAAGATCCCACGTTTTGTCCTGACGTCAGTCTCCAGAATGTCGAGTTCTGTTGTTTTTTCCTTTTTAAGACTTGGCGGCTCTCCAGATGTCTTCCTCTCTTCCGGACAATTGCTCCTGTTTAACTACGCCATTACGGTAAGAAGGCGCCCCGTGAGAGCCTCTTACATCATCTGAGGCACCTATGCGTCCAGCCATCGCCTTCTGTCCCCTCAAACCGGTCGACTGGGGGTATGAATCACCGTTTCACTCTCTTTGTGGTCGAACTTTCATCAATTAAGTGACTGTGATATCCGATTTAAAATTCTTTGTGGTTTGTGAGCGAGAGTAGCCATGGGCTATTTTGAATTTCTCATCCAGACGTCATAAACTGAATTGATTATTCCCAGTAGTTTATCCCACTCGAAGGACGGTAAACTTAGACTTTGGTTTAACAGAGATACAATTGCTGCATTGTTGCCTAATTGTTTTTTAATGTGTCTGTTTTAGGAGCAGTACAGTCAACCTTTACAATCTGTCACTGTCAGCTGGCCACTGGTAACAAGTAATGTCTGTGTGTAACATCATAAACACAAACACACACACACACACACACACACAGATCTGCACCCTCTGCAAAGTTTTCTTCTCTATTGCGCCATCATTTTTTTTACCAACCTACTTACTGCTTTTAAACGATCTCCTATAAACACACACGCACAAACACTTTCCCAGGTGCAAATTCCACCACCTGCTATGGTGTGTCTGTAATTAGGACCTTACAATTATTTTTTTTTGGAGAGAGAGCAGGGGGGCTCATTCTGAAGACAATGGGCTGGTTATTCTCCCTCTGTCATCTCCTTCTGTCTTTTTTTCTTCACGTCCCAAGTAATGAAAGATTCTCCGCCGCTTCAAAGGCAGCAGGCTTCCTACAGAACAGCTGAGTCAGAAGTGTGTGTGCGCACACACGAGTGTGTGTGTATGTGACTCTGTGTATGTGTGTGTAAGTGATTGCATGTGTGTTGACTTAGTGCAGGACGCAATTGGGGCCTACTGTGGTAATCTCCTTACAGGTTGCTCTTGCCTGATCTCCAGAGCCGTGCTGTTCAGGGGGTTTCCCCTCTGCCTCTTACCCATTAAAAATAAACTCCTGCTTGCCTGTTTTTAGGCGGAATTACTACTAACCACTCACCAGAGAGAAAAAAGAAACACTTTGAAGAGTAGCCCTTTAGGCCTGAGACTGGACCACCTGAAAATCAGTTCATTAGACCCACCAAAGGGTCATGACACTCTGCCCCTTTTGGGGTCAGAAAAAGAATTGTTTGTTTGTCTGTTTCATTTTGTTTCACCGAAACACTGGTAATAGCCTTGACTGGAACCCTCCCTTCGTCTCTTGGTAATGCCTGTTAAGCTCAAA
Organism: Limnothrissa miodon; assembly: GCA_017657215.1. NCBI lineage: Eukaryota > Metazoa > Chordata > Actinopteri > Clupeiformes > Clupeidae > Limnothrissa > Limnothrissa miodon. The sequence continues at coordinate 877,605 of JAGFZM010001232.1, forward strand.
TCCAGGATTTTAACATGGAAGCCAATACAACTCATGTGGTTTTCCTGTGAGGCAGCATCAATAACACTGCCTTGGCTAAACGACAATTACTCACTTTTCACCCATTTATTCCTATTTAGTCAACATTGCATCAAACCTCACCGAACCTGCTGTGTTGTACACATTCCAGCTTTTCCCGAGCACTTCTCGCCCTAAGTGGATGGTGGTGGACTTTTACGGGATGAAAAACATGTGACTCTGATTAATTTTATGAGTGTATGGGCATCTATGGCAGTGGCAGTAAGTGGGAAAGGGTGAAGGCCTCATCAAGGGTCATTTTTTGTAGCATTAAAACTTACTCTGGTGTTGTGGTAATGTCTTTTCAATAGCCACGAGATCTTAGTAAGGGAAAAGAGACTCACTAAAATTAGTGGGAAAGATGTTAAATCAGCAACTGTGACATGACTACTTGACTGCTCGTGAGTCAAATTGTTACTACAATTTGACTCATGAAACATGTCTAACAGAAAAATCAACTGGGAATAAATCTGAATTGATTTGCAAATTACTCCAGCATTAGACTGGAATGTCCTGACCAAGCTATTACAGAGTCATTGCTCATTAGTCATTTTATTGCAACTCTGAAAAAACCCAAGCTACTGGGGGTTAAAAGGGAACGGGAATTGCATCCCTAACTGTGAGCTTGCCTGTGGGAATTTCACATACTTCCAAATAAATCTTTTAAAAACGATTCTGCTACACAGAACAATGAGTGGAATGACGAATGGTAAACTTCTCGACACATTCTAGTTTCTCACCCTAACCCTGGCTCTGCCTCAGACATGAATTTTCCTCCAGTTTTACAGCAACAAGTTTTCCTTTTTTCATTTGGAAGGGGTGTTGGCCTTTGTAGTTTTCATGCTATTGCCTTCAATAACATCCAGTGTTGCCAGGACACAGCACTCAATCTCCCCGTGATCTGTGAAGAGGATCCTGCCCTTGTGGATCCGAGAGACAACTCTGTCCGGGTCAGTCGGTCAGTAATTCAGTCTCCTGACACTTGGTTCTTAATTCTTGGTTCTTAGTTCTTGGATCTTCTTTAACAGCTTAGCAGACGCCAGCAGACTGCATGACATGTGACTTCAAACAGTGTGGGCAGTCAGACCCAGGTGCCTTGGGTTTCCTGCCCTGGCGAAGACTATGTCTGTGTGTGTTTCCTGTGTGTGTGTGTGTGTGTGTGTGTGTGTGTGTGTGGTGCATATGCCTACATCTGAGTAAATGAAGAGGCATGTGCTTCTATTCTCGTGTCCATATTTGTCTAGCTCTGTCTCCGTGTTAGGCATGTACATGCAAAATATACCAACGAGTGTTTGTTCTTCAACATTTATATACTTGTGTTTATGTTTACAAAACTGGTACCTTTTGCGTGTGCAGATGGGTATGTGGTTCTCTGTGTGTGTGTGTCTGTGCATCTGTATTGACGTGTGAGTGTTTGTGCATGTGTATGTGTGTTTGTGTGTGCATATGGACATGTTACTGTGTGTCTGTGTAGACGTGTGTGTGTGTGTGTGTGTGTTTGGGGTTAGCCTCGGAGCGAGAGAAACACCCAGGCAGTCCCTGGGGACAGATTCACTTTCTCCTCAGTCCGGGGCGATTACGTCATCGAAGCCCAGCTTATAAAAGAGCCCTGTGATGTCATATTAGCCAGTCTGAGGCTGCCCTGTGTTAGCTGGGTGACTGGGGTTAGCCTCTAAGCCTCAGAGACGCTCTCTCCTTCTCCGTCTCCCTCTCTCTCACTCTCTCTCTCCTTCTCCGTCTCCCTCTCTCTTCTCTCTGCAGTCTTCTCTCGCTCCATCTCTCCCTCTCTGACCGTCT
>JAGFZM010001232.1:888546-915232 GCA_017657215.1 Limnothrissa miodon
TCTTCAAACAGGCCTTTGATGTGGGAAATTAAAAAGAGCGAGTGTGTCAATATCTCCCTCCATCCCTCCTGCACACTCATCCATTTCCTCCTTCTCCTCTTTTCCTCCCTGCTCTCTCTCTCTCTCTCTCTCTCTCTCTTCCCCCCACCCTCTCTTTCTGCTCTATCCCCCCTCTCTCTTTCTCTCTCTCTCTGTGCCCTCTCTCTCTGTCCCCCTTCTCTTTCTCTCTCTCTCTCGCTTCTGCTCTCCTGACCCAGCTGTGGGAAATGCCACCTTTCTTACCACAAGCTTACTCTCCATCTGACATTTACGTGAGCCTGTGTCTGATTTTAGTTTGTATATGTGTGTGTGTGTGTGTGTGTGCGCGTGTGACGGTGTGTGTCTGTGACTGTGTGTGTGGGTGTTTGTGTCTGCGACTGTGTCTGTGTGTGTGTGTGTGTGTTTTTGTATGCGACTGTGTGTGTGACTGTTTTTTGGAGGGGAGTTGGCGAGAGAAAGGAAGAGTGATTGTGCATTCTTGACCTTCTGGACATATCATCACACACATCCAAGCACTTTATATACAATACTTACGGTACATACAGGCACTTTGTATAGATTGAAGCGCTTTTTTCAAAAACTTTACTTATAAAACATGTACATGCAGCATGCATTTAAGACTTACATGTAAATAAGTGGACATAATTGGGCCTAATATGACATATGGAAATAAGTGGGCCTAATGCTATATCTGCTTATCACCCAGAAAAACAAAAATGCTGTTTTCTGATTGGCTGATAGTGTGTCCATTATTCCTAGATAAATAGACATCTGGATCTGGTAAAAAAAAAAAAAAACAATAACCTGACAGTTTCTTTTAAAACTTGAACTGCATGTTTCTTTTACGTTTTGCTTATTGCCTGTATGCATAAACAGCATCATTATGTATCATAAGCAGGGTAATGGCCTTTGAGGTGGCCCTATAAACGGGACTAAGAACTTGGAGGAGGCAAGCAGTACTCTGCCATTCTTTGCCCTCGAAAAATGTCTATGTTGACCTGTCTTATGTCTGTCTCATGTTTGTCTCATGTCTAACTCATGTCTGTCTCAATCTGTCTCATATCTGTCTTACTCTGTCTCATGTCTTCTTTATGTCTGTCTCATATCTGTCTCTGTCATGTCTCTCTGTCTTATGTATGTCTCGTGTCTTTCTGATGTCTCTCTCTCTCTCTCTCTCTCTCTCTCTCTCTCTGATCATCAGTAATCACTTGATCTCTATAATATTTGAACCAATAAGCAATAGTTACACTTTTGTTTATGTCACATAGGGTTACTGTACATGAGGTGTGTGAAGTGTGAAGAGTGTTTTTTTATGAGCAAGTTCCAACAGTTAGTCGTATGGACAGACTCTGGGCCTTACAAATAGTTGAGAAGATGGTTAAGAAGAACCCTAGCAAATAGCCAAATACAGATTTATCTATTTATGTCAGCACGCAAAGGTAGTGTGCATGTTTCAAGAGGGTTGTGTCTTCTCTTAGCTTAATACGCACAATTAATTGAGGTTGTGAATACTATCCCAGTGTTAAAATCCAATTGGTCTTTGTGAATATTATCTGTGTTCAAATGCAATAGGATCTTTCGGAATACCACGATGATGTGTCATTTTACTTAATATTATCAATCTTAATAAAAAAGAAAGGTCTCTCTTCCTCTCCCCCCCTCTCTCTCCTATCTCTCCTTTTTGTGTATGTGTGTGTGTGTGTGTGTGTGTGTGTGTGTGTGTGTTTGAAAAAAGAAAAAAGGTCAGCACAGTGATCTCGTCCTGCACTTCTTTATCTTGAAGGCTGGAAACTCATTTCTGCATTGTTGCAACCGAGCGTTCTGCTTTACTGCCTGTTTCCAGTGAGATTCTCCAGAATCTGTATACAGTATGCTAAATTAACCCCCTGCCACTATATCCCACTCACCCCGTCTCTGCCTGCCAGGGTGCAGGGGTTAATGTGCTGTGGTGTGGTGCGGTGCGGTGTACAGTCAATGTGCCACACAGTAGGGCCCCACTGTAAAACACCTTTCTTCTTCTCTCCTTCCTTCTCAGTCTTTCCTTTGCCCTGGAGAGCAAGTGAAATGGAGAGAGGGAGAGGGAGAACGAGAGACAGAAAAAAGAGGGGGGAAAGAGTGGAAATAACATGTCTCAGGAGGGCAGACAGAAAAAAAGGTGTGTGTGTGTGTGTGTGTGTGTGTGTATTGGACAGGATGTTAACACAGTATATGTATGTACTTTTTAACAGAGAGCATGTCATATGGTCCAGAGTTTGCCACTTTATTCATTTCCATTCAAATAGTTGAACTCAAGTGACAGAAAGGTGAAGGCAATAGAGACAGGGGCTGAGATTGACTGATAGAAAGCCGCTATATTTAATCTGTTGCAGTGGCAGAGGGAGAGAAAGGAAGAGATTTGGAGATGAAAAGATAGAAAAGAGATGGATGTCCTGATAGGCAGAGATTGCTTGGCGGGATGAGACAGAGGAAGTAGGTGAGATAGCGCAGAAACAAACGAGATAAAGGGGGAGAGAGAGAAAGTGATAGAGAAGAGAAAGAAGGAAAACAACGGAACATTTTTTTTCTTTCAAAAAATTTAGAAAAAAGCAGACAGCAGAGAGAGGGAGAGGGTCAGAGAGAGAGAGAGAGAGAGGCAGGGAGAAAGAAGGAGGGAGGAGGAAAGAGCTCGAGTGTGTGTGTGTTTTTATGAATGGATGGTGAGTCAGGCGATGTGTCATACACCCCGACGTCTTTATAAAGGAAGTTTTAAACAAGCCTAAACATTTCACTCCGCGAAAAATTAGACCTACACACACTCGCATCCACCTCTCTCTCTCTCCCTCTGTCTCTCCCCATCTTTCTGTCCCTCTCAGTCTGTTTGTCTCTTTATGTATCCAAATCTGTCTTGCATTGCCATTGCGCACGGATTAAAGGATCTAAACCGAAACTTTATCGGGGAAAAAACTTTTTATACACTGATTTTATTTCTCGATTCGACTATTCTCATTCATTTACTTTTTCATTCATTCATTCATTCAATCGCTCTATATCTGCACAGTCTGTGCTACCCATCACCTCTGTCAGTCTTTTTGAACGGACAGTGTCAAGGAAAGAAGACATCTGGAGCACGTGACTGATTCCGGACTTCCGTTTATTTATTAATTTTACGCGTTTATTTATTTATTTATCCAACTATTTATACATAGCTTACGCGGTTAATTTATTTTGTTTTGAACACCTGGGATCCGAACAAATATGAAATGTAAGTCTTTCATGGTCTTTTTTTGCTGTCATTAACGTAGTTAACTAACCCAATGCTTAAATTAACAGTAGCCTATTATTGCTACATCGCTGCTTTGTGGCCTAATTAGTGTTAGATCAGTTTCAAGTTCGGTGCCAACACGGTGTCACCTCTAGGTGATGTAATTGTTGCTCTCACAGCTTGGGGTTTCTGCAATGAACTTTGCTTTCTGATATTTTGTGAATGATTAACTACATTAATTCAGCACGTCTTCTATGACTGGCATAGGCAATGCAGAGCGACGTTGTGGCCAAACGATGAGTTATTTGGCTCAACCCTGACCTGCGGCACCAGCGGTTGGCATTCCATGCCAAAGCATTCATCATGTTGACAGACGTTGAAGTTTATGTATAATGTATTGCAGTGCAGGAAAACTGCACTAGGAACTATTACCTCAGCAACAGACCTATTAAAATTATTTTATTTTCTTGAGGGCTACTTCAACTGGTAAATCCTAGGGGCAAATTGCAAAACATTTATTAATTGAAAGTGCAGTGTGTATTTAAGTGACTGCTGACTGTTCATCTCAGCTCTAGGGGGAAAGAAGTGTTTAGTTTGTGCTTGCAAGTAAAACAATCATCCTTGTTGGCCAATCTTCTCCATGTTTCAACTGGGTTCAAACCAATAATGTCATCACTCTAACTCATTCAGTTGACAGCACTGCTTTTTATACCCAATTATGTTAATTAATGTCTCTCTCTCTCTCTGTCTGTCTCTCTCTCTCTCAGTGCTGGTTGACTCCTCCTCATCCCTGCTCCTATCACTGCTGTTGGCCCAGCTGCCTTTGTTTACATCGGGTCAGCCACGGCGATACCATCCCCATAATGACTTTGACAAGCTAACCAATCAGACGAGACATCTACTGAAACTCACACAAGATCTAATGGTAAGATATTAGCACTGATCCGGTGTGATGATATGAATGCTGTGAGTGGAGTGTCATCTATCGCCATGCTAAAATGAAGATGAATCTCTCTCTCTCTCTCTCTCTCTCTCTCTCTTCCTTGCACCACTCAAATGCATTTATCACAATTGCCAGCTGGTGGTTCGTCTGGCTACCCGGACACAGATACAGATCTATTACAGTAGTTCCCTATCTGGCTGTAATAACATTGACCTGGATGCCTGCCCAGACGCCTCAACTTAATGGCTAAGCTGCCTCAGGTGCTCTTCTGTACTGAAGAACCGAAGTGAGTGTGTGTTTAACTCCCCGCCCCCCCACCTCCCCTCCTCTTCCTCCTCGGCCTGGCAGCCTTTGCCTGTCTCCCAGACTGAGGCTGGTTCTCCTGGGTGTTACTATCATTACCCAAAAGGTCTTCTCGCACGTCAAAGACCCTGGCACCCCACAGTGCAGCACCGCAACAGCGGCGAGCGAAACGCCCTTCTTGTGAGATGCAGCGCTCGTGTGGTGTCTCAACCCTGTGTGTGAACTCGTAAGCAGTCTGGAAAACGCCAGTGAGGCATCTATATTTCTGTAACCAGGCTATGAGGCTCCAGTCATGTAGTCACGGGTGGGGGCAGCTCTTTGTGTCTGCAGCAGGCAGCTGTGATTCCAAAACACTTGTTTTGTGCAGTGGCACAAGTGATGGAGAGGGTGGAGGCGGAGGTGGGGGCGGTGGATGACAGCTCCTCTCCTCGATGCCATTACAACACAGTGGCCCCTGCTGATGGATGTGCTGCTGTTGGAGGTTCTATGCAGTTCTATGTGGTTCTATACAGTCCAATGTAGTTCTATGTGGTTTTACTCAATGGAGTTCTATGCCATTCTATATAGATCCATGTAGTTCTATGTGGTTTTATGAGGTTCTATGCAGTTCTATGCATTTCAATGTGTTAGAGCTTACTGTATACTGCTCTGAGAAAGCCTGCAGGGCTGGTGGTTTTGACTTCTTGCCTCTCGTGTTGTGTGCCTGCGCTGTGCTTTGACTGCAGGTTTATGTAAATGTATACGTGGTGGTGTGTTGTTGCGTTGAGCTTTGACTACAGGTCTGTGAACAGTATGTAGCGGTGTGTTGTGTTGTTGGGCTGTTCTTTGACTGCGCGTCTGGCTATGTGCGGTGGTGTGTTGTGTTGTTGCGATGTGCTTTGACTGCGCGTCTGTGTGTTTGTGGCGGCGGGAGCTCTGGCGCTCTGGAGCTGTGATGGGCACATTAGCAGCGTTGTGAGAAGTATGGGTGCCAGATGTGAACGCTGGCGGAGCATTATCAAAGGCCGCTCTGGTGACAAAGAGGCAGAGCTCAGAGATCGTCTTTTGAAAAAATATTTTGTTAGTTTTTCAATGACATGAACCATTTATTTTGGTTTCTTTTCTTCTTGTATGGAGTTCCACTTAACAGGGGTCAAGGGTAGGAAAGGAAAACAGAATGGGAGTCAACGGAAAGTCCCCACAAGGCAATAAAATAGTGTGGTGTGTGTGTGTGTGTTTGTGTGTGTGTGTGTGGTGTGTGTTTGTCTCTATAGTGGGCTGCAAAGCATGTGCATTGTATGTAGATATGAAGCTATTACATGTGTGTGTGTGTGCGCGTGGCCACACGTGCGTCTCTGTCGACACGAGTGTGTGCAGAGCACCGTTGCAGCATCGGCAAGTGGCTGACACACAGTGTCTGTCTGTGCTGTGTTGTCAATAGCTGTGGGCTCAGTAGGTGTGGTGTTTGGTGTTTAGTTTTCGGTCGCCACAGCAAAGCCGGCTGATAAAAATCAAAGGATTTATCACATTCCAGTATTTGCATTCAGGAACACGGGGAGGATGAGGCGCTGGGGAGGGAAGGCTCAGTCGAGTGAGGTCATGATCTGCAGCGGAGGCAGAGAAAGAACGAGGGAAGAGAGGGAGGGAGAGAGAGAGAGAGAGAATTACAGGGCCGAGAGAGATGGCCTGTGCAGGGAAGCAGAAGAGATAAAGAGATCAGAAGGCCAGGTGGATAGAGAATGGCCTACTCTGCGCCTGTGTGTGTGTGTGTGTGTGTGTGTGTGTGTGTGTGTTTGTGTTTGTGTGTGTGGGTGTGTGTGAGATTGCGTGAGTATGCACACACCCACCTGTGTGTGTAAGTGTGTGTATGTGTGAGTGTTTGTGTGCATGTCTGATTGCGGGTGTGTGTGTGAATAAGATTGCAAGAGTGCGCACACACCCACCTGTGTGGGTGTGTGTGTGTGTGTGTGTTCTTATAAACACATCTGTGGGAGGCAGAATGAGAGGATGGCTGGTTAATGATATAAGAGGGAGAAGGAGCATGATGTTGTTTGTAATAGATCAGATATCCACTGATAAAGTCTGTTTATTTTGGAGCCAGAGATTTATACAAAACGAGAATCAACCAGGACAATAAATTGCACAAGCTCAGGAATTTATTACCCTACAATGGTACTGGAGTTCATGCATATAAGGTGATCTCAGCCAGTCAGACAGAAGGGAGGGAGAGACATAAGCCAGTGGGCTAAGCTTCAGGGGTAACATTACTCAACATTAAGGTGCCAAGAGTTATAAGGCACTGGATAGTACTCCTATGAATAACACCGCATGTTAGTATCCTAGGGTGATCTTGATATGATCATATTATGTCTGTGTACAGTAGAAGTGTACTGTTTACTGTGTACGGTAGAAGAGTCACTGGCAAATTATTAAACAGTCACAGAATATCTGAAAAGCTTATATAGCTGTTCCCTGTCTGGGTGTAAAATGAATTACCAGCATGTAATCTGCCCTGTCAGGAAGACTCAAGCTACCTGTGGGGCCTTCTCTCTGCTCCTGTTCGTCCGTCAGCTCAGGTTTAGCGCACCCTCTTGTGGCCGGGGCCTGCAACTGCCAGGGTTCTCCTGTGCCGCAGCGCGTCATGATGCTATTTTTATCTGCGACCCTGGAGTTTCCCTCGCTTCTCTGTTGTCTACTCCACTCCGAGTTCTTAGTCATTGCATATGTTGTTATTCTTCCTCTAAAAAACATCCTGTGGTTTCAGGTCACTAACTTTTACGGCCGATGTTCAAAGGTTAAATTTGGGCTGAACTCTCCCTGACTCTGTGGACTTGTAATTCCAAAGGGACAAAGGGCTCGTGTGGAGTGTCGGGGGAATGCACTGTGTGTTGTTGACATTTTTGGGCATTTAATACTTGCATGCTCTTGTCGGATTTCTCTCTAAAGCTTATTTTCATACTTTTGTTTTATAGAAAGAACACTCCCTTGACACGGAGATCGAGAACCACAAATTCAAGTCTCTCCCGTCACTAGGCCATAGAGCAACAGATCTAAGCTCACTAGAGGTAAGGGGGACCTCATTTTTTTCTTCTTTTGTCATAAAAATTCTTGCTAGTTTCTCTCTGTTGTTGTTTTCTTCTGTGCACTTCTGTGTCACACCCAGCTGACATCTCTCTCTCTCTCTCTCTCTCTTTCTTTCTCTCTCTTCCTGTGCAGATGAAGCCCACTCTGTCTCAGCTCCACGCCGACCTCAAGGCCTTCGAGCATCACTTTGAGTGGCTATACAGAACCTCAAGGAGACATCAGCATGCCTCCATACCCAAACTGTTTGAGATCATTTCACAGATTAGGAACCTTGTCAGCTCGCTTCAGCGACAGGTAAGCAGCCACATCCTGTCTGATGAAGAAGATAGTGCACTTTTTATGACTGAAAGTCCATCATAAGTGTGCAATACTTGTAACACACTGGTAATACACAAATCCTTAAAATAATAATTTAATATAGATATAATTATAACACATATTATAATACTACATACCATACATACCATGAAAAATACTATATAATACGAACAATAACACATATTATGATGAAATATATTTTGGACCTGTACGGACTTGTGGACTTATTTTTGGATGACTAGTCGTAATATCCTGGAGCATGTGTCTCACCTGTTGTTTTTGCCGTATGCTTCCTCTGTGCAGATGACCAGAATGGAGGCCCCGAAGCTCACCGTTCCGTCTCCATCTCTGCCGCCCCATCCAGCCTTCCACTGGGAGGTGGTCCAGTCCTCTATAGAGCTCCTACAGCAGTTCCGTCTCTTCTGCGACTGGGCGACGAGGGCCCTCCTCACCCTAAAGTCCAAGGCTCAAGCCTGATGAAGCCTCCAGACGTCACCTCGCAGTTCACACTGTCCACACATTTGCACCGGTGCCCAGTGGCCAATGTCACGGCGTGAATGGCCTCACATCCACTGACATCAGTTGTGTCAGAGTTCATCTAAAGTGCTACAACCACATTGCAGCAAATTACCCAAATCCTGTGACCTAAACATGCCAGGAGAAGGCATGGACCAATACAGGCCATCAGTAGGCCTCTGCAGTTGCCTTATATTCCTTGTCCTCCTGTTACCCTCTTCTTTATATTCTATAAATCTTTGATCCTATGTGTTATTTATATATTTATTTATTTATTATTATTAATGTTAGTTATTTATTTGGTGTCATTATTTATTTGATTTTGTGACATGTTTTAAAATTGCTCTTTCTCTCTCTCTCTCTCTCTCTCTCTCTCTCTCTCTCTCTCTCTCTCTGTCTCTCTCTCTCTCCATTAATGCCATTAAATGTTTTTTTATATTAGTTTCTCTGCATCTTTTTCCTATGCTGCGTTTGCTTCATGGGATAAAACATTCCACGTAGCACTTCTTCCTTTAAACTGTCATGATAAACTGACTGTACTTCTGTGTACTGGGAAGGATTCACCATTCTGCCACTAGATGTAGCAATAGTTGGGAGGTCGATCAGTGCCATTCGCCTTAGCCTATGTAAATTGTTGTAGATAGAGTTGCAAAGCACTGATCTCTTTCATCTTTTTTATTTTTGCATTTTCTGTACGCAAATGTGTTTGCATTAAGGTGCATTTTAATTTCAAGAAACATCAAACCAAAGCCTAAAAATACTATGTATTGTGATATTGTGATACTATGGTACTGTACAGTGTACATACACTAGAATGTAAAATGTTGTATACAATGCAAATGTGTATTATATTGTAGTTTTCTATAATATAATTTCCAGTACTCCTATCACTATCTTTATCATTGTGTCGCAATATCAATATTAATCTGTTTCTAGTATTTTGATACAGTATTTTTAATTTATTATATTTTTTCAATATTATTTATTTTCACTGCAGATAAGACAGCCTTTTTTGCAGTTTGTTTTATACTTTTATACTTAAACTTATTAAAATCTTTATTGCTGCAATCATCCCTGTTGCTACTGATCTTTTCTGTAAAACCTCCAGCAATGAGTATTGTCACTCTTGTGTGGTATCCCAGGAAACAAGCAAATTAAATGATTTTCAACGCAAAAATAAATTGTCTAAAGCAACTTTACTTCTGGTGGTATCAGTGTGTACTAGGCTTAGGCCTAAATTACATCTTTATCACACTTATAGCCTATCAGGCAAGGAGGCCTAAAAACCTGACGCTTCTCAATGTTGCAGTGATTTACAATGATTCACAATTTATAAGAGGTCTCAAATAATGATTAGGCCTACGCACTATAGCACATTTTGTTACATTCAATTGCTTTGTACTGGGAGCGTCACAGGGTGGCTGTCTGTTCACAATGGATAATTGGAAAACTACATTACCAACAAGGCTTTGCGAAAAGCGTAAAAGAGGTTGAGCATCTGGTTTCGGGTTTTTCCACCGTACTGGCGCTAAATAACTTTGCTCTTTTTAAAATATAAGAATAACCGACACGTCGGAAAATACATTTTATTTAAATATTGCGTTATTTGCATTATTTTTTTAAAGAATCAGAACAGAATGATATACCAAGCCTCTTGACCAATGGTACTTGGTAAATTTGGTTTGGGAAGGACCAATAACCAATGCGTTTACTGGAAGGCTACGGCAGGCGGGTGACTGCTGGTTAGTTTGCGCTCGAGATTATTGTTAAGGTTGTATGGAGTAACACTGCGGGTCTCAGACCTTTTTCAAAATATAGACAATTTCATATGATGTAAATTGCATTTGACTAGTATTCTATGCAATTAGACACATGCAAATCCTTCATCAGTCCTTCCGACGCATCGGAAATCTAGACGGAGTGAAGGTAAAATTTACTCGAGAAGGCCGGTTTACAAATGGACCCAATCTGCTGGTTTTATGCAGTAATCCACTGATTACCGACTTGATTTTGTTTCTGAAGGTGAGTGCACATATTTGAGACAGCATTTGGCCATAGAGAAACGTTATTACCTGACACAACAAGACATGGACAGACGGATACAGAAAGCAGGCTAGGGAGGAGGGGGAGATAATGGGGAGGGATTTAAAGGAGAAGTGTGTTAATATTTGGCCGACCCAATTAGGCCTAGAAGTTATAAGCCAAGAGACACAGGGACCCTGTTAGCATCAGAATAAATTGACCATGAAAATGAAATAATGCCTAGTCTACAATTTGAAAATGAAATGCCTCAGACATTACACCCATACTGTTTTTCAGGCACAGGCTAGATGTCAGCACCCAACACAAATGTTTAAACCACTTTCATCGCTCACGGCTGAAGTGTATTGCCAGACACCTTCTGATGAAGCCTGGCCCAGTCACATATGAAAAAGATACCTGCGGGCCAGCTGGAGAAGGTCCACCTGGAATGATCGCAGTGTCAAGAGTCATGGAGCCTGATTGTAAAAACTAACGAGTACCATCTGCACCCCTCCAACCCTTGGGCCCATGAAGATGGCTAATTCGGTGGCCACACTGGTGGTCCAGACCGAGCTGCTGCCGGCTCAGCCGTCATCGTCACTGTCTCCGTTCCCGTCCCTGCTCGCTCCCAGTGAAGATGTGGAGGAGGACGGTGAGCGGCCGCAGGAGAAGGCGGCCGGTGAGGTGGTTCTCACCGGCATAGAGATGGTCACGTCCTCCTCCTCCCCCGTCACGGCTGTGCCCCAGAATCCTGAGCACCCCTTCCAGTGCCTGGATTGTGGGAAGAGCTTCAAGTGGTCATCCAGGTTGGCACACCATCAACGCAGCCACAACAACGAGAGGCCTTACCGCTGCAACCTCTGTCCCAAAGCTTTCAAGGGTTCGTCTGCACTCCTCTACCACCAACGGTAAGGCCACAGACTGCTGTCTGTGCAGTGTGTATCTCATCTCTTTCCTAAGGAACAAGCACACGTTTGTAGGCCACTTTTCCATCTGTGGCTCGTGTAGTCTTGTCAACTGATAAAAATGATCAGGAGTGTCACTGAAGCACCATTCAAACCTTTAAAAAGAAATTGGGGAAAAACATTTGTTTTGGCTTGTGAGCAACATTCAGTTTAAATTTCTGGGTGAGGATGGGGTCCTCAAGTGTCTTTGGTGATTTGAGAACTTTCCTTTATTGAGTTATTAAAGATATCTTGTGCTGGCCTCTCCAGCATCTCAGCTCAGCATTTGGTCAGACCCAAGCTGGCCTTTCTCACTTATGACAAACTCTTAACCGTGAAAGTCCAATTAAGGGTCCCAGTAATCGTCCTAATGTTGCAACCACAGGTCCCACTCTGGAGAGAAGCCCTACAAATGTGAGGACTGTGGCAAAGCCTTCAAACGCTCCTCTCTTCTGCAGGTGAGTCATCCAGCCCAGAGCTGCAGAACTGGGCCATAGGCAGAGTTTTCTCTTTCATTCGGCCTTGTGTTTATGTAGGTCATGGGTCAGAGGAATTGGCCGAACGAGTGGAAATGTTTACATACCTCAGCATACCTCCTGAACCCAACAACTAATTGCAGGCAGGAGCGGTTACACCCTAGCCTAGCCTAGACCATAGCAAACGACTGCCATGGATTTAGCACTGGCCTCAGAGAAATTCGCTTTGCTTCGAGTAGCAGCAGCACCAAGTAATGTCACAAGTATGTCGTCTTGCAGGGCCAGTTATGGTACCTCGCGGGCGGCCTTTTAGATGTGATAATTGTCTGATAATAATGATAATAATATATTTTATTTGAATCACTTTTCAAAACACTCAAGAACAGTGTACATAGTAAAATAATAAAAGGACAAGCATAAGGCAGACAATATACACAATCTACATAAAACTGTCCAAAACAATAAAATGTCGAAGTGCAGAAAATTATGTTGAATAAGCTATTTTGTACAGATGAGTTTTGAGTCTTGATTGTCTGATTGACCTGGAGTGTGTGTGTGTGTGTGTGTGTGTTTGCAGGTTCACCGCAGTGTTCACACAGGCCTGCGCACCTTCCAGTGCCCCTATTGCCCGCTCACCTTCAAGTGGAGCTCCCACTACCAGTACCACCTGCGGCAGCACACAGGCGAGTGCCCGTACCCGTGCGACAGTTGCCCCAAGGCCTTCAAGAACTCCAGCAGCCTGCGGCGGCACAAGAACGTGCACCTGGGCCTCAAGCCGTACGCGTGTGTGGTGTGCAGCAAGGCCTTCACGCAGTCCACCAACCTTCGGCAGCACATGCGCATCCACACTGGCGAGAGGCCCTACGTCTGCAACAAATGTGGCCGCAGCTTCACGCACTCATCCAACCTGGCGCTGCACCGCAACTCGCACCTGGAAGAAGGCAGGAGGAAAGGGGACGGGGCGGAGGGGAAGGAGGTGGCCCCAGACGGGGCCGTGTTGCAGGGGGCAGCGGTCTCCACGGACGACCTGAGCTCGGTGGGTGTGGGCATCCAGGATATGGTGGGGTTTGTGGGCCAGGAGACTGGTCTGGGCGTGGGGGAGGTGTTCCTTACCCATCATGCCACGGCGGGCTGCGCTAGCGGGCAGACCATGCTGACACTGACGCCCACCACCGTGGCGACGGGGGAGCACGTGCACGTCACCACGGATACGGGCGCCAGTGTGTTGCTCTTCAGCTGCGGCAGCTGCAACCAGACCTTCACCTCACAGGGGGACCTGGAGGAGCACCAGACCCTCCACCTGGGGGCGCTAGCGGGGCCAGGGGCCACAGCAGGGCCTGGAACTGGGGAGCCCACCGGGGCCGAGGCAGCCACCGTCAGCCTGGTCGGGACCGGACCTCTGCTGGCCGACTTTGAGGAGGTGGTGGAGACGACCACGGTGACCGAACCTGGCCAGGGGGCCCCGGAGCTGCTGAGCCTGGCGGGGGGCGCAGAGGGAGGGGTGGGGGTTCAGAACGGACAGGTGCAGTACGATCTCCTCCAGGGCTTCGCCACCGTCCCACAGCTACCCGCTGATGCCAGCGTGCCCACGGACACGACGGCAGGAGCAGCCAACGTGGCAACGGTCTGCACGTACTGCGGGAAAAGCTTCAAAACCAGCAGCGGGTTAACCAGGCATGTGGCACAGGTAGGGCTGTGATCATGACATTTCAGAAAGCTACAGAATGTAAGGCAAAGCTATTTTATTTAACCCCTTAAAGGCGCTCTAAGCGATGCTGTTTCAGGTCACTTCTTGTTGACGTTCGAAGTATTGTCAAACACTTTGCTTACTCCTCCCCCTCCCTCCCATGCCTCCCGAAAGACTTATGAACCTTGTCGTTTATTGGCTGGAACACTGTTATGTTTCGTTTTCGTTTGTTATGCTAGGTTTGCCCATTGTGTTATGTTGCCGTTTGTGGAGCCTGGGCTGTCTACAGAGACCGCGTTTTTTTACAGTGTGTTCAGGGGACAGGCAGCTAGCAGATTGTGAGGAGATGTTTGCTGTATGTAACAACACATGTTTTAGTCCTAAAAACGTGTCACATCGCTTAGAGCACCTTTAAGGCACACCGTCCCACTTTTTTTTTTTTTATGGTTATGCTTGTGTCATTCAATGCCAGAAGGAGTCACTTCAAATCAAGCAAACAGATCCCAGGCTCTTAGCTTTCATTTGAAACCAATTTTATGTTTCTAGGTAAAGGGGTTTTCAAGTTATAAACTTTTGAATGTCAGTAGGCCCTCTTGTTTACAAAAAGTCTCTATGGGAATAAACATAAACATAAACATATTTTTCAAAAATGTATATTGAAAAATCATATTTTTGGTCTTTTGACTTCAATTTTTTTGTGTAACAAGCTGAGAGATGGAGTTAGGACTTAGATTTTTTGATTTGGGGGTATCATATGGATGGTACCTTCATATCTTAGTTAGTTCATAGACATTTGAAATGAGCGGGGGAAAAAAACTTCGTTCCAACCTCTGTGTCCATATGTCACAGAAACATACATATTCCTCTAGAAAAAACTTGAGGGTGTCACCTTTCCAATGGTATGAGGCACATCCCTGAGTCTAAAACTATGTAGGAACTGTCAAGCTTTCAATTTGGGTATGCCGTTTTTTTTTTTTTTTTAAAAAAGGAAAAATAGGGGCGTGCCTTAAGTTAAATAGCACATTTCATTCACAAAGGAATTTCAA
Organism: Limnothrissa miodon; assembly: GCA_017657215.1. Classification (NCBI taxonomy): domain Eukaryota; kingdom Metazoa; phylum Chordata; class Actinopteri; order Clupeiformes; family Clupeidae; genus Limnothrissa; species Limnothrissa miodon. Next base: position 903,145 of record JAGFZM010001232.1, read on the forward strand.
TGTACTGTAAAAAAGCACAGCACAGTAATGGTAAAGATAAAAAACAATAAAATGAATAAAGGCATAAGGTACTAGGCATAAGGTACTCCAACACTGTTGGAACACTATATGTTATGTCTTGTCTTGTTATATCCTGTATGTTATCTAAGTATAATGGCCTAAGCCTACTTGCACATTTTTACTTAACATTACCTTATTGTTTAGAACTGTTTTTGTTGTGCATCTGCACTTTATTGTTGTCAACGTCTACGCATGGGACAAGTGTGAAACGTAATTTCGTTTCCTTTGTATGTCAAGTACATGTGAAGAAATTGACAAATAAAACTGATTTTGATAATGAGCTATAAATATGTATTTTTAGATAAATGTAAAACAATCCACTTCTCTTTATTACCACCATTTCCTAACTGTGTCCTTTACTGTGTTACTGTGTCCTCCCTAACTGAGTCCTTCCTCACTGTGTCCTTCCTCTGGCAGGCTCACTCCCTCTCCTCCTCCCAGACTCGTTCCCAGTTCAGCTGTGCGGCGTGCGACCGCTCCTTCCCCCTCCTCTCGTCTCTCCTGACCCACCAGTACTCCCACACCCCCGAGCAGCGGCTGCTGGCCGAGGCCGAAGCCGAGATTGTGTGCCCGCCGTCCCTGGCCCTCCCCCTGCCGTCCTCCCCCAACGCCAAGACGCAGGAGGGCGGAGACGGCGAGAGGGAGATCCACGTCAGTCTCATCGCAGTCACGGAGGAGGCGGAGCCGGAGACGTCCAAGCCCGTCGCAAAAGGGGCGGGGAAAGGAGGCCGGAGAGGGGGAGGCAACAAAACCCCAGGCAACAGTGGTGGGGGAGCTTTAGAATTAGTTTGAATTTTGATCTATGTTGTGTTTCAGATCTGTTGGACATGAGAGAAGCTTAGGTGCATTGTAAATATTTAAATGTGTAATATTTCAAGCATTAAGATGGTTGAGTTTTATCCGGTACAGTTGTTTTCCGGTGCAAAGGCCTTGAAAAACATGTCTAGTTCTGCATCAGGTACATTAATGCACAAATGTGTGTTATAACTTGTAAGTTGTAAGTTACTACTGAGTTGCATCCTAACCCAAGAGTAAGAGGCCTGGTTGTATGTGAGTTGTGGTCACCAATAGATTAGATTAATTAGATTAGGTTAGATTCAACTTTATTTTGTCGGCCTGTATTTATACATGTGTAATGACAATACAGTATGACATCTAATCCGAAGTGCAAAGAGCAGCAAGTGCAGAATATACAGTATAAGTATATACAGTATGGACAGTAAGAGCAGTATGTCCAGTTATGTACAAATGAGTGCAGTAGAAGAGGTAGATAGTAGATGGTAGTATGTAAATAGGACTCAATCTCTAATCCTCTAACGCCAAGTGTTTGTTGGCTGTTCCAGAGCGCCCCTACCGCTGCTCTGAATGTGGCAAGTCGTTCAAGGGTTCGTCAGGCCTGCGCTACCACATGCGTGACCACACAGGAGAGAGGCCCTACCGATGCACAGAGTGTGGGAAGAGCTTCAAGAGGTCCTCGCTGCTCTCCATCCACCAGAGAGTGAGTGCTCACGCGCACGTTTGCCCACACATACATTACAGTAGCTGACTCACACGTTTGCTCACACATACACGTTTGCTCACACACACATGCTAGCTCACACACACGCACGTTCGCTCCTCATACATACGTTTGCTCACACACCCATTTGCTCACACACACGTCTGCTCACTCACTCACACATACACACACACACACGTTTCCTCACACACACGTTTGCTCACACACACACACGTTTCCTCACACACGTTTGCTCACTCACACACACGTTTGCTCACACACACACACGTTTGCTCGCACACACACACACACACACGTTTGCTCACACACGTTTTTTTTACACACACTGCCTACTGGAAACATGTCATGTTCTGACCACAGACGGACTTAATTATCATAGACAAGGCAGAGATGATTGATTTGTAGCACTTACAGTGGAAATGATGTACAAAAGTAAAAAAGAAATTCTTCAAACTGCACCAAATTGTGAAAAAGATTCACATTGTAACTAACTAACTTCTAATCTAATGTGTGTCCGAGGTTATGCAAATGGTGCTTCTTGGTTAAGAGGGTGTCAACGAACCACTTCAGTTTATCAAGTGGTTTTCTTATCTATTATGAACGCTATGATTGTGTGCTGGTTATATGGCTTGTACTTGAGAACAAGACCTGACAGTAAGATGCTTAACAGTGTTTTAATTGCTTTAGAGGACAACAAGTAAGAGTGGAGTTTAAATGTCTTGAGCGGTTTAAACTGTAAAAAATCAAATGCAAATGCAGATTAAATGCAATACAAGTAATTAATATAATATAAATGAGTGGAATAAAAAGTCTTAGAAGAATATGCAGAAGAATAAGAAATCTTTGAAGAACAGTGCAGTGTACTTGGCGAATGGGCATGTTTGAATGAGGCTTAACCTGTCTGTGGGCTTGTTTCTCCAGGTGCACACAGGTGTACGTGCCTTCCAGTGCCCCTACTGCCCGCTCACCTTCAAGTGGAGCTCGCACTACCAGTATCACCTGCGCCAGCACACTGGTGAACGCCCGTACGTGTGTCAGGAGTGCGGCAAGTCGTTCAAGAACACCAGCTGCCTGCGTCGCCACAGCCAGCTGCACTCGGGGCTGCGTCCGCATTCCTGCGGCGTGTGCGGCAAGGCCTTCTCGCAGACGTCCAACCTGAAGCAGCACGAGCGCACGCACTCGGGCGAGCGTCCGTTCCGATGCGCGCAGTGCCACAAGAGCTTCACGCACTCGTCCAACCTGCAGCTGCACCTGCGCACGCACTCCTCCCGCAAGGACTTCAAGTGCCCGCACTGCGGCAAAGAGTTCGTCATGCACTCGTACCTGCAGCGGCACCTGCGGACGCACGCCAGTGGAGGTGGGGGAACAGGAGGGGCAAAGGAGGGGTCAAAGGTCGGGAAGGGTGGAGGTGGTGGTGCAGCGGGAGGTCCCGTGCGGACGCTGAGCCTGAGCATGAACACGCCGGGAGGCCTCAGCTCGCTGTTCTCAGGGGACGGCTCGGGCAACTCCACACTGCTCCTCTCGCCGTCCAACCTGGACATCCCGCCCAACACGTCGCAGAACTACTTCATGATCCAGACGGCGTCAGGGCTGCAGCTCATCCCCCTGTCCAACCCTACGCCCACGCAGCCTCCCCCACCTCCTCCTCCTCCTCCTCCTCCTCCCCCTCCCCAGCCACAGACCCAGAACTACCTGCTCCTGCAGTGCCAGGGAACCAACCGGAACCAACCCAGCCTCATTCTGGTGCCCACCGCATCCAACCCCGTGGCTGCAGAGCCTCAGCCGCAGACGCTCCCCGTGGTGCAGACGCTCCCGACGCTGCAGCCGGTCCTGGGCCACGCGCAGGCACCCGTGCCCCCATTCCAGCCCGTGCAGACGCAACCACGCTTCATCATCACCAATGCAAACAGCGCCAACGCCCAGGTCACCCAGCTGGTCACCCAGCGGCCTCCAGCGCCAGCACCGCAGATGCCACGCAACTCCACGCTCACGCGCCCCATTCTGGGCAAACTAACCAGCGCCAAAACCGGCAGGAGTCGCCGGGGACGAAAACCCAAAGCGGCAGCCCAGATTCCCACTCAGACGGCACCGGCAATCCTGGCAGGTTCCCAGCCTGCATCCGCATCAGTGACTGGTGCCACACTGACGCCCAGCACTGTGGTTGGCATGCCAGGTCTGAGTACTTTGTCTCTGTCTCAGATGCCAGTATGCGTTGGGCAGACACCCACCACCAGCACCTCTGTCCCCACGGTGGAGAACATCGAACCCAAAGTGGAGCCTGATGTCTCGGAGTCGGCGACACTGAGCGCTCCCCTGCCAGAGACCTCCAGTGCATGGACAGACCAGCCTACGTCTGCCCAGGCCAAGGGCTCTGGTCCACTGCCAGAGGAGAGGTTTGTGCTCTGTTTTGAGAAGGACTCTGGCCAAGACTGCAAGAAGGAAACCAGCGAGGTTGGGGTGGGTGGAGGTGGGGAAGAGGGAAGGTCATATGTGTTACAGTTTGAGGGCGAAGCGGAGAGAGTCGGAGGTGAGCGCGAGGGCGGAGATGGGCAGGAGGAGTCGTACGTGCTCCACTTCCAGGCGGCGGAGGAAGAGGAGCGGGAGGGAGACGGAGGGAAGGAGGCGGACGAGATGGTGTCCCTGAACCTGCTGCAGGACTGGGGAGCGGAAAGGCAGGGGGACAGGGTGTCCGCTCTGGGGGAGGGCGTCGAGGGAGAGGGGGAGTCGTTCATCCTCCATTTCCAGGCGGCCGAGGCCCACGAGGAAGGGGCGCAGGCAAGCGTGGGATACCCAGAGGCCACAGGCCACGACCTGGGCCTTTCCTGTCCCTCTTCCCAGGCCCTCGTGCCCCTCGGCGGGCAGGAGGTGGTCTTCCAGCTGGAGGACCAGGCCAAGGTGGTGGGAGGCCCGACGCCCGGGGACAACGTCCAGATGATCGCTCTCATCGAGGGCGAGGGGGGCAGCTCTCGCGAGGTGGGCACTTTCGGGGCGCCCGAGGGAGCTGCTGGGGGAAGCAGGGAGCCCATGGAGGGCATTTTTCAGCTGGAGGGAGGGGAGGGCATCGTCATCATCGAGGTGAGCACAAGCAGTCTCCGAGAGGGAGCCATGGAGGAAGGAGACGGGGTGGCACTGGAGGGTATAGAGGGGAAAGACCTGAGCAACGTGAGAGAGGTGACGTTGGGGGTGGTGTCAGAGACCGAGGCCCACGTACAGAAGAACGCCGAACACGAGAACTAAACGGCTGCCAAGAACAGCTCTGTGTGACCTTTGAACTGTTTTTTTTTTTTTTTTTTTTTTTGTGGAATCCCCAAAGCTCCTTTCATATCTATCAGTATGCCTTATAGCTCGGATCACACCCTTCTTTACGACTCGCACACAACAGAAGCAGGCGGCACAAACGTAGTGGCTGTGTGTGTCAACAGGGTATTCGCTGTTGTGAAAAGGTGACGGGTGCTCAATTGTAACAGGGGCAGCTCACACACACACACACACACACAGAGATGTGGAAATCACCTCTGTGGTGTAACGAACTGTTATTTACACAAATGAAGGAAATCATTGGTGCTTGTTTGCATTGAGTTGTTGCCGTGGAGACGGCATGTGTCAAAAGACTGGGCTCGACGAAATGCGGCAAGTTTTTAATTATACTGTCATGTTGACAGCGTGTATAAAATAACCATGGATTTTGTGGATATGTCTCTTAAATTTGCCTGTTTCACCATAAATATTGATACTAGAGAATAGTAATGGAATAAATTATACAGATCTACAGAAAAATGTGGTGGGTGTATTATCCATAGTCTGTGTCCTGACAATCCTAACTATTAATACGACGTGCGTTAGTTAGTCATGTTGAGTGAATGATGTTTATTTACTGGGAACATTTTTGGGGTCAGTTGAACAATCATTGTTATTAGAAGACCAGATGGAATTAATTGATAATGACTCGCATGAGAGGAGAAGACACCAACAAGGATTCAAGGTTTTTTTTGTCACATGCATTGATTTACAGGTGTGAAAAAAAAAGCAGTGAAGTTATTTATTTAAAAAAGGGGTAGAAAAGAGCATAATAAAGTGTGTCAGTCACCAGGGTGACTGAACGCTGCATTGTGATTCAAGAAGCTTTTTTTTTTATTGCAAAGATGTATAGGTGTAGAATGCAGTGAAGTGGCTCATAAAAGGGAGGTTGAAAGGGGCAAGATAAAGGTTAGGGTTAACCCAAGGTTGACAAATATTTTAGGTTAAAAATGTTCAGAGGCCATTAGGTTTAGTGTGGTGTTGGAAGTCCAAAAGCAGAGGTGGAATTTTTTACACAAGCCTGTAGGGTCAGGAACTAGAACTGGATCTAATTAGACTTGATCACGCAACAGTCGGTTTACTTCAGCACAAAGTGTTTGATGAAAATTCCTCACACTGGACTGATGATGTGACTTGGCCCCCAGTACAAAGGGTGGGTTTGGGAGAATGACCAGTCATACAAACTACACACAAGGGACCTGCTTATGAGCCAGAATTAGAAAGAGACAATGAAAAACAATTCTGAAACATCTCAGCTATGTTGACTCCAAACCAGACATCCAAATTATTTATCAGATGTATGCGTGTTTGTGAAGATAAAAGAATAAGTGAGCAGTGGATACAGGCCTAAATGCATTTGAGACCTCTGATCCTTTGACATTCTGCATGGTAATTATCAGTCATCTGTGAGATATTTTTATGGAGTAAAAATTCCCAGATTCACAGCACAAACAAGAATCTGGGAATTTTTACTCCATAAATATGTTGACACACATTTGTGCTGGTAATTAGTGAAAATGAATGTGATGTGTGTGAATCTCTTGCAGGGCAACGAGTTGAGTTCTGAGTCAGCTGTATGTTCTACTCTCCACAGAGTGGTGCAAGCTCTGACTGTGGAGTTTCCATAGTAGGTGATGATAGATAGACAGACAGATAGATAGATGTCTTTATTTGTCCCTTAAGGATAATCATTCACACATTTCATTTTCAATTGGCAGCAGCATCATATGTCACATGACTTACATCTTGCAAAGAGTGTAACATACATGCTCCAACAAATATATAACGGGTGCTCAGGTGACACTAATGATTTGTATAATATTGAGTATAATAGACTCTGTATTCTCTGTGATAATGAAATTCCAGTGAAAATTGCCAGCCTTTAACATCACAGGGTGGTTGGACTTATGCAGGTACTGTATACCTCAGGGGTCAATCAACCTACAATACCCAGGCTCCTGTGACGGACAAGGACCTTACTGCTCCTATTAATCCTGTTACACCGGTTTCGACTATACCAGCCACCGTGACTGCCTAACACTGCAAAACACATTGACTGTTGCCAAACACAAGCTACTCTTTAGGGCTCTAATACGTTTGTAAATCTGATGTTAGCGCCTCACCAGCCATAAACCTTACCACACGTCACTGCTCCAATTATACTATACATACACTCCCCCTCAGCTTTTTCCCACCCACAAAGCCTCACACACGTATAACATATGACCCAAACCCTTACCCCCACCCCCTCCCCCTCCCAGTACAGCACCAAAGAACAGGTGGGCAAAGCAGACTACATAAGCACAGAAGGATGGGGGGATGGGGAATTGTGACTGACAGCTGAGGTGGGAAAACTTTTCTTAAAAGAAAGAAGAAAAAATATCCAAAAAAAATAGTGACTCTTATATGGAACTCACAGATCAGACCAGCAAAAAAGCTGGACAATGTAGGCCTACCTAAATTGAAAACTATCTATCTATCTTGTTTGTTTATTTGATGGTGTTTGTAACATTTTATTGTTTAAATTCTAAAATGTATATTCTAATTTAATATTTAAAACAAATGCTACTGCCGATTCACACATTGCATTATTTTCAGACACGGTGTACTTTATTCAATATTCTTGCAACGATTCCACTGTAAATGCGGCATAGAATCTATTCCCGTACAAATTCGCTGTTTTGCATGGTCTGGAAATTTGACCCAGTTTTGCGCTGATTCCCTATTCTTAACTTGATTTACGCACGCAGACGGTATAGGGTTTTCGTGCGTGATAGCCTACGTAAAAAACGTAGGTCATTCAATCTACTGCTTATTTCAGGTAGACCCTCGTCGTGGAACGATTTGTTATTGTTCGTGGATATACCACCGATACAAGTCCTCTCTTAGAATAAGGTAGGATGATCATGAATTAACAATCCTTCTCTGGCCAGTATTGCGTGGTGCATAAAGCTCTCTCGTGGCCTTATTTGGATAAAAGGCTACTAGCTATCGCCTCCGACCCAACAATTGTAACCATTCGTCGCCCGCACGAGAATTAACATCTGGCCAAAATATTGCGTGCGAAGCAAAGATATTTTGAAGATGGACTTTTTCAAAATTGCGTGACATACTCGAGCTTTATGACAAAAATAAGGGCGGCCGGCCCCACGAAATAACGGCACGCTATGCACAACCCCCATCATCATAATCCGCTAATTTTCATTGACTGTATTATAACTGTTGTTTTAAGAGTCCATCAGCATTTGATACATGATGACTTTAGTATTTTGTCTAGACGAACACGCATACTGTACACACTCTCGTGACCCGTGACTTCTTAGTTTTTTTTTTTTTCATCAACATGCTTTACGTAGGAAATTCTAATACGCCCACTGTACCCTCTAGAGGTTGGCGGAAAATGTGCAACAGCCGCTAGGTTGTAAAATCAAGGTTTAGGAAAGCGCTTTTCTCCCTCAATAGAGACTTAATTTAGTCAGTGTTTTCATCTGGCAATTGTTAACAGGCACTTGCTGTAATGTGAAACTTTATTTCTATTAAAGCAATTTTACAGGGAAAAGCGTCACTGCTGCAGTAATGGTGCGGTTGGACCTTGGGAGTGTAGTCCTTCGAAGGATGAGGCTAGATGACATAGAAGCTGTAAAAGGTTTGATAAAGGTACCATCATATACCACCCATATACAGAAGAGGAGTAATTTTTGATGGCTTTTTAAAAAATCCTAGATAAAATAATTGACTGATTTAATAATAAATTAATTCCCTTTTCCCCAATCATCTTGCTCATTTTCTGCCCTGTCTGTTGTTGCTGTTGTCAGGATGGCTGTGAGGGCACAGAGAACCGTCTTATCCTACATCTCCTGACCCGTCCCATGGCTCTACTGATGCTGGCCATCCTCTCCTCCATCCTGCGCTGTGTGATGCACTCCTTCATTCTAGCCTTGGTCACTCCTGTGTTCATCGTCATCATCTACCTCAAGCTGACGCTACCACGTTCCACTGGGATACTGGGAGCACGCAGGCCTTACTGGGACTATGTAGGAAGCACTTACATGGCGGAGAGAGACTCGGAACTGGAGAACCCTTACTCACGCATGGCCCGGCCCGTAGGGGGCAAGGTGCAGACCCCGGAGAAGGCGAAGCGGAAGAAGAAGAAGAAGGAGGAGAAGGAGGCGGAGGCGCACGACATGGAGGACCTGCAGGACAGAGCGCGGGTGGCTGGCGACGTGTGGGTGGCCGACTGCGACGGGGAGATCATCGGCTGCTTGTCCCGGGAGCCGGTCAGCCGCCCGGGGGTGACCCGCGTCTGCAGGCTGGTGGTGCAGAGCTGGTACCGGCGGGAGGGGGTGGGGAGTCTGCTGGTGCAGTGCCTCACCCACCGGGAGAGGGAGCGGGGCGCACGCAGGGTCTACGCACACGTCCCCTTCCCCTCCCGCCTGGGGGAGGCCTTCTTCAGGAAACTGGGCTACCGGCTGCAGGGAGAGGAGGCCGACGGGGAGGAGGTGCATAATAAGGACTTTGAGGAGTCTCAGAGGGGCTGGCTGGGTTACCCAGTCACTAAAGTCTTCGTCAAAGACCTGTGAGGAGGAAGAGGGGGAGGCTTGATAAAGGACATGTGGCAGCTGCTCTCTCTTTCTCCCTCTCTCTTTCTCTCCCTCTCTCTCTTTCTCTTCCTCTCTCTCTCCCTCTCTCTTTCTCTTCTGTATCAGCACATCTTTTAGCTGCTCTTTAAAAAAAAAAAGCAAATCAAACAACAAGTGTACGCCCGGCTAAAGGCATGTCCTTGTAAAGTGCCAACTAGCTGGCCCTTAGCACTGCTGTCCACAGGTTATAAGTCTTATGGAGCGCCTGAAGGCACAGCTCACCGCTCATTTAGAAAACAACACAAGTGGAAAGATGAAGCAGAAGGGAGGAGAGAGAGCAATTAAAAGGAGGAAGGAAGGAGCCCAGCGCAGACAAGATAATCAACCCTAAAGGCCATGCTGCATTGGGAGGCCCACACACACACACACACACACACACACACACACACACGTGAGCTTGGCTTTTGGGCCATATAGCTGCTAATGGACACCATGAACATTGGTTCCAGTGGTTCTCTGGCTCTCTGCAATCCAGCTTTGCATTGCAATATGTCTCATTGCCTCAGTGGTTAATCCAGCAAAGTGGTATTTTTAAGTTGAACATTTTCATACGTATTTATTGAGTTATCATTTTTTAAGAGTGTGTAGTTATGTGTGATGTGTATAGATATTGTTTACTTTAATGTTGGAACATGCAATACACTGGAAAATGCACTATGTTGGATTTTGTTTTGCAAAATAAACATTTTACCAAACAAAATATCAATTGCTTGTACAAGATTAAGTGGTCACACTATGTGCGCACATTTTGAGAACATTTAGATTAGTTTAACGTCATTGACATTAAATGTCAGTACAATTTTGAAAATGTATTTATCAAGGAAGTGGTAGTAAAATAGCTGTGGTTTCTGTGAGTTGACAGAACTCTCTCTCTCATACACACACACACACACACACACACACACACTTCACAGCTACACTTGTGTACGTTTCCTTTTATGACTCTGCAAAACATTAATGACCTATTTATATAATTTCTAAAGTCTTGATGTACAATAGCGCCATAGAGAAATTGTCTTTGTGCAATTGCAGTTTGCTCTATTACAAATACACTATAATCTGCTGTGTGGCAACTGCATTTGCAGCATATATGTGGGTGTAGAAGAGGTTATAGCTAAACGATATAATCTTCCAAATTGCGCACGTGTGGTTGTGAGAGCTACAGCAAGGGTCGCTCTGACTACAGCGCTGTGGCTAAAAATGCCTTTTAAGTCACCTTGGCCCCAATGCCGATTGCAGGAACTGTAAACTAGTGTTTGTTTGTGGTTTGAAGGTGAGACGCTAGGCAAAGGTAGCACATGACACCTGACATGACTAAGCTTCCTGTAGCTTCATTTTACTCACTGATTACAGTAACATTTAGGTTCTGTTTTTTTTAAACATACACCATAACCCCCCCCCCCCATATTATACAAATCCTAAATTCTTTGTTTTTCTGAAAAGTGATGTCTTCACAGTAATCAAAATTTTTTTTATGGGTTTTATGAGCTGGAAGCCCAAATTAAGTACAAATAAACAACTAAATCAAACAACTAAACAACACATTAGACATATTAGATTAAAGTTAAGAAACTTTATTGTCAATGAAAGAAATAAATCCGTCAACAAAAAAAATCTGTAAGTAAGTAGCCTCACTCATTCCACTTTAACCAAATCCAGCTTGACAGTGGCATACAGGCTGTAAGATGGGCAGTCGTCTCCGTTTTTATGCCAGTCAGATTTTCTCCTGAAAGAGAAAGGAAAAAAAGCTCTAAATATTATAATATTAAGCCAAAAATCCACTGTTTGCAATGCAACTAATACTACTATATTTGAATGCCTTTGGTATTTAGCTTTTAAAACACATTTTTAAAACAATTACCTCAGCTTTAGTGATTTTTGATGTCCGTTACAAACTCTAAAACAGCCACCTCCCTTGTATGCTTGAGGAAGTTGCCTGTGACTAGTTTCTGCATGGTCACCCCTTCTTGAACATCTGAGGCTATTATTGCTCTCAGGAAACAGATGCAGAATCTAAAGGCCTGGAAAAATACACTTGATATTTGTGAATGTGCTCATGTGTGTCTGCACATGGCGAATTTGCCTGTCTTTGTGTGTATGCCACTGAAGGAGAGAGACGTTGTGTGTGTGTATGTGTGTGTGTGTGTGAGAGAGAGAGAGAGAGAGAGAGAGAGAGGTTGGGTTTTTCGGAAAACATGACTCGACATTTCCTGTGTGTGTTTCTCCACTTGTTGCCGAAGAGTGGAGGGTCCACAGTCCATCTCAGCCCTGTGTGTGTTTTTGACTGTTTCTCTGTTTCTGTGTGTGTGTGTTTGTGTCTCAGCAGTGAAAGTGATGTGAGACTCAGGTCATCTGTGGTGAAAACCACAGTCATGAGTAACTCGTCCACAATTCCCACAACACACACACACACACGCATGCTCGTCCACTGCTCGTTCAAGCACAACACACCCGGTCTCGAGACGAGGAGGATCAAAACACAGCCATTTGGGCAAAGGCCACTTTCAGGGCCAGTGGGACATTATAAATTTTGGATGAGTGTTGGCTAAACTTGTCCGCACTGACCTCTCTG